>JABUQX010002010.1:0-12500 GCA_015478945.1 Trachelipus rathkii | reverse complement strand
AAAACATTAAAACCTATGGAAAAAATGTTTGTTTATAATACGTTAGTAACTAGTAATTACTCCTTCAGTATATCTATCGATGATATATCATATAGTCAGTTTTTCTACTAATAAACCTTTAAAAACGTCGCCTGGCAAACATATAAGGTTTTTTTATTTCGCCAAAGATTTAGGGGGGGGGGCAAGTGCCCCCCCCTGCCTACGCCATGTAATATATATTATATATATATAAGATATATATATATATATATATATATATATATATCATATATATATTAATATATATATCATTATTTATATTATATATAAAAATGTATCATAAGAATATATATATATTATATTATAAGAAATGTTCTTGACAGAACTTTCTAAAGTGCAAATTAGAACAGTTGAGTGAACTGCTCACTCCAGTAAAGAGGGTTCGCCTATTAAAATTAAAGTTAAATCTAACCTATAAGCTTAAATATTAGCAAAATAAAGAAAAATAACTCACCATATATAGTCATAAAACAAACGTTTTATGTCAAAATTTCCAAATATTAAAACTTGGAGGTTGCCTTGTATAGTATAAGGCTTAAGGTAGTGTATAAGTAGTTGCGTTACTAGTTTAGGCCTACATATAGAATGCCATCCTGAGTACTTGGTTCAAAAACATAAAGTAAGGATTTAGAGGCTAGAGAAGTGTTAGAATTTAAACAGAAAAGATAGAATAGACCTAACGGCTAGTCCTGCTAATTCAGAATATAAAGGGTTAGGACCAGCTTGAAAAAAAAGAGACCTTAACATAAGTTTTCTTAGAACGTTCCTCTATCTTTAATAAGGCAAAATATACTTTGGCCTAACTAGAACTAATGTTAAATAATATAAATAAAATACTTTACTCAGTTTTAATGTATATACTTCAACAAGTAGCATAATGCTACAAAATAGATAAGAGATATATCAGCTCACATTTAACTTAATTGACTCTCAGTTTTCAAGTGCCTCGTTTTTAAGTTCAAAAAACACGCCTTTTAGGCGTTGCCAAAAGGATATATTTGCAAAACCAAAAAGTCTCTAAATCTTAGTGAAAAATAGAGACAAGAAATATTCTTAAATTTTTTGTAACCATTTTAAAATCCCCTACTTCAATAGAAAATAGTTAATAGCAAAATAGGAAGGTTTAATACAAGAATAAATATTTCTAACAACCTCCCGACAAAAAGAATTTGCTGAAAGGACACAAAAACATAAGAAATGTTCTTATGCTCCTTCAGCAAATTAAGGGAAGCAGTGTTCAAAGTGCAAGCAATTTTTAAAACAAATTTCAATCCAGAGCAACAGGCAATAAAATAAACAATCAAAAAATAAGTCCAGCATGAATGCCAGATATTCTTGTAAACAAATATAAACTTCTTATGCAAGAGACCAAATTAAAGTATTAAGTAGTTACTAAACAAGAGTTCAAGCCATATGTTGTACAATATAGGCAAAATATTCAAAATATGGTAATCACTAAGGAAATTCAGAATAAATTATTCAAATATAATTGAACAGTCCATAAGGACTAGTATGTAAATCCAAATAAATAGAGCAAAGTAAAACTTCAAAGTAAGATTTTATCTTTGAACCATGTTCGTGATATAATAAACATTGTTATAAACCAGAGACAAAAAAGGAAATAGGAGTAATAAACTAGCATTGTGGTGCAACCGGTTTAAATCAGAATTAAATGGTAAAAGGTTCAAAGAAATCTTTTTTTTTTTAACTATATCAAAAAACATACCACATGGGTCAAAAATATATATTTTTTAAAACATGCTAAAGACCAAATATTTGTGGGGACATAAAACCATGAAGATGATCAACTGTAAAATGTTTAAAAGCCCAAAGGCCAAATAAAGGACCAACATATATTATAAGGTCATGTAAATGTTTAAAAGCCAAAGGCCAAATAAAGGACCCAACATATATATGTAAAGGTCATGTAAATGTTTTTAAAAGCCAAAGCCAAATAAAGGACAACATATAATGTAAGGTATGATGTTTAAGCCAACGGCAAATAAAGGGACCCAACATATATTTAAGTCTTGTAAGATGTTTAAAGCCAAAGGCCAAATAAAGGACCCAACATATATGTAAGGTCATGTAAATGTTTAAAAGCCAAAGGCCAAATAAAGGACCCAACATATATGTAAGGTCATGTAAATGTTTAAAAGCCAACGGCCAAATAAAGGACCAACATATATGTAAGTCATGTTAAATGTTTTAAAAGCAAAGGCAAATAAAGGACCCAACATATATGTAAGGTCGTGTAAATGTTTAAAAAACATTACTATGTTTTTTTTTTTTTTTGTTTTTTTTTTTTTTACAGATTACCACTCACGGGAGCTGGGCCCTTTTCAAAGGAGGGCAGAAATTAAAATACATGAAACCCACCCCAAGACTAACGCAACCTTTAGGTGAGCGCACGTGGTGTAAAGAAAGTAAATTAAATACAGTTGGAAAACAGAACATGGCAAGGAGTTCCACAGAAAAGAAGTGGCATGGAAAAGAAGGAGGCACCACAACGAACGAGTCTGGATTTCGATGCTCACGCAAAATTCTGCGAGAGCATGGCACCTTGTATGTACGAGGTCGGAACGCAATGGAGGTAGGAATGCGAGAGCGACCAACTCCCCTGGGCATCTTACCGTTGTAGGTACTATAGAAAAAGAAGATAGTCGCCAAGTCACGTCGCAGGATAGAGGTCAAAGAGTTTGAAAAGTTAGGGGACAGTTTATAAGTCTCTTAGCTTTAGACTCAACTCTATTCAATAGAAGGGTGGAGCCGGAGCCCCCAGATGTGAGAACAGTACTCCAAGCAAGGCGAATAAGCCCTTATATAACTGATGTAGCTGTGCAGAAGAAAAAACTTACCCGCAACCTGAACAGGAACTCCCAGCTTTCTTTGACCACCTTAGCGCAAACCTTTGTGAAATGATGGGTTTCCAGACATTTTTTGTTTATGTTGAGACCAAGAATGTTTATGTTATCAACAGGTGAGACGTTAGAAACCGTCGAAAAAATAGGAAAGTTAGGAGTTGTGTTTTTGAGAGGAGATGTAAAGAAGTTGAGTTTTCAAATAGTTGATTTCACAAGGTTGCGTCGCCCCGGGAAATCCCATCCAGGTCGGCAAGAATAGAATCGAAAGCTGAAGACGAGAGGCCACTCTAGATGCAAAAGAGGAAGCAGATTTGAAACGAGATGGAAAATGGAGAGTGAAGTCATCGGCTAAGAGTGAACAGGATTAGAATACAGCTGGGAGGTCGTGATTAAAAGTAAGAATAACATTGGAGATAAACAGAACCTTGAGAACACCACATTAACCAGAAGAGAAGAAGTCGCTCCCTCAACGAGTGCTGATATGGAACGACCAGAGAGAAAACTGACAAGAGTAAAGCAAAGGAAGGAGGAAACCCAAAGAAGGGAAGTTTACGAGATGTAGCGTACGCATGCCATAACTCATCCAAAAAGCCTTGATATGTTCGAGCGCCTCCACCCAAGACTCCCCATAGTCCTCTAGGGCAGAAGACTATATCAGTGAGATAGGAAAGTATTTCACCAGTTGACCTTGAGCAATTGAAAAGTCATTACTGGGTGATCTGAAAGAGAATGAACTCCAGATGATCCAGAAATGAGAGTAAGAAGAGTTTCAAAGATTTAGATAGAATAACAAGTGGAGAGCTATAGGACGATAGTTAGAAGGGTCAGAGCGGCTACCCTTTTCGGGATTGGGACATAATGCGCCTTCCAGCACTGAGGAATGTACTAGTATAAGGCACGAGATAGAGTTGAACGAGGACAGGGGGCCAGCTCGGAAGCACACTCCCTCAAAACACGGGGAGGAATGCCATCCGGGCCACTAGCCTTCCTACGTTCATAGATCTTAGAATCCCATGCACCCGATCATGCGTAATTACGGGAAGAGCATAGGAACCTTGAGAGGGAGAAAAGCAGGGGAGGATGCCGGAATCTCCAGGGTAGATGAGAGAAAAGGAGGCCGAAGAGATTAGCCTTTTCAGTAGGAGAGTTAGCATGTAATGTACGTAAGTAAAATTTATAAAGGAATTTTTATTCCAAAATATGCCAAATAAGTGCAAAAGGTTGTGTAAAAGTTTTAAAACCAATAGGTCAAAAAATAGATATGAATGTTTAAAGGAAGACCACTACCCAAAGATAGAAGTCTTAAAACAAATCTTTAACGCGGAAACCGTCTGACGACAGTAGTCCTAATAAAATATTAAAGCAAAGAAAGATGGCATTAGCCTATCACACATATTAATTTAATGTAATTAATTTAAAAACTTAAGCCTAATAATGCATAAGAGCAATGTTTAAAATATTTAAAAATGTTTCAGGCAGAAGCACAATATGGGTAATAGTAGAGCAGAAGTGTACCACTACCGATTCTTAGAAAATCGCAGCACAAATTTATTATTAGGCCTAAATACAAAGTGTAATTCTAACAATAACAAATATTAGTAAAACTTTAAATTAAATGTCTTCAAAATAAGATAAGCCAGTGAAACTTAAGTAGGCCTATCGTATACGTCAGCTCAGCAGAAAAGTTGCCAAATCTTGAATGGGCTCGTTTAATCATAAAGAACTTTAATATATAAAAGGAATTATTATAAGCGTGCACACACCCATAAGACAGCCTGGGACAATCCCAAAATACATGCAGGCCTCAGAGAAAACCCTTATTACAGGATGCGGCTATTTTTTCAACCCATACAATTTTGGCGTACAAGACTTTATTCCCATTTACTTTAAGGTTCAAACCAAATGATGCATTAATGCCCCAGTACTCACTAAAAAGAGTAGAACTATACCAAGCAGGTCAGTAATAGCCTATTAGGCAAACAAACAGTGTGAGATTCAATCTTAAGCAAAGTATAATTTAGTACCTAGAAATAGGAAGCCTAATCAGATTCTCATCATACACCCCAAGTTTCAGCTTTAATGAAAATAATTTAATCTAACAATGCACAGGATTTATGTATGGAGCATCTAATTTAGCCAAATAATCACACACAAAAAAAATCTAACTTGTTTGAAAGGCACTTTCAGCACTTGAAACTTAGGCTAGAAGGGTTTTTTGCAAAATTAATTTTAATTGAGGGAACAGACTCTTCGCTTGCACTATAGATTTTATTATATAAGGCCAAAGTGATAATGCTAAATTATTATAAATTATGTAAATCACTCTTTGATATCAAGTATTTAATCTAGAGCGGAATTACTGTCACTTAAAATCGCCTAGTTTAAATTATGCTACAAAGTACAATCAATTTTTGTCAGTTTAATCTAACTATTTAAAGAAATTTCTCCTCTGATATTTTATCTTTTATAAATGAGCAACTAAAAGTCTAAACTAATTTCATTTGCAAACTCGATAATTTTAAAACAATGTAATTATAATTTTAAGCAAATAACTACGTTACAAGTTTAATCAAATTTAAGGCAACACACTCCAAGTAACAAGGAAAATTTAATAACCTATATGGTGAGTAATAAGATTCAAATAGCATAAGCTAATAGGAATAATTAAAATAGACAACCCGTCTTCTTTTTTAATATTTGGAAAGATATAAGAAATGTTCTTGACAGAACTTTCTAAAGTGCAAATTAGAACAGTTGAGTGAACTGCTCACTCCAGTAAAGAGGGTTCGCCTATTAAAATTAAAGTTAAATCTAACCTATAAGCTTAAATATTAGCAAAATAAAGAAAAATAACTCACCATATATATTCATAAAACAATAGTTTGAATCAAAATTTCCAAATATTAAAAACTTGGAGGTTGCCTTGTATAGTATAAGGCTTAAGGTAGTGTATAAGTAGTTGCGTTACTAGTTTAGGCCTACATATAGAATGCCATCCTGAGTACTTGGTTCAAAAACATAAAGTAAGGTATAAGGATTTAGAGGCTAGAGAAGTGTTAAGAGTTAAACAGAAAAGATAGAATAGACCTAACGGCTAGTCCTGCTAATTCAGAATATAAAGGGTTAGGACCAGCTTGGAAAAAGAGACCTTAACATAAGTTTTCTTAGAACGTTCCTCTATCTTTAATAAGGCAAAATATACTTTGGCCTAACTAGAACTAATGTTAAATAATATAAATAAAATACTTTACTCAATGTATATACTTCAACAAGTAGCATAATGCTACAAAATAGATAAGAGATATATCAGCTCACATTTAACTTAATTGACTCTCAGTTTTCAAGTGCCTCGTTTTTAAGTTCAAAAAACACGCCTTTTTAGGCGTTGCCAAATAAAAGATATTTCCAAACCAAGAAAGTCTCTAAATCTTAGTGAAAAAACACGGAGTGACAAGAAAATACCTTAATTTTTGTAACTATTTTAAATCCTTTAGTTTTATAAAAAGCAGATAGGAAAATAGGAAGATTTAATTCAAGAATAAATATTTCTACATATATATATTATATATACTATTATAGTATATATATATATATATATATATATATTCTATATATTTTTTTTTATATATATAATATATATTAATATATTAAATATATATATAAATTTATATTTATAATATTATATATTATATATATAGTTTTATTTATATACTGTATAAATCTGAGCACTCTAACTTTTATTTATTTCTTTAATTAAAAAATTAGCTACTGAAACAAATTAATGAACGTTACTTATTATGTAGATGAAATTATACTTATCAATTATTAGGTAATAGCTAGGATTAATTATTAATTTAGAAAAAAAAGTGGCCTAAAAAATCAAAAAAAAAATCATGATTTAAAAAAAAAAAAAAAAAATAAATTACCTTTACAATATGCTATTATTAAAATTTGATCTTTTTTTGCAATCCTGCTCTAGAATCTAGACTTGGGGGATAAATAAAATTGTACAGTTGTATTATTAATTATTATTATATTATTATATTATTTATATATTATTCATTAATTATTCATTATTATTATATTATATTATTAAAAGAAATTAACCTTAAAGAGAAACTACTACAAAACAAAATATGAACTAAACGTTTAAGCAAAAAATATTTTAATTTTTAAAAAACAAAGATTCCATAATATTTCTTACTTAAACATGAAATTCTTAAGCGAATTGCCAAAGGTTTTAGTATAGGAAAATAAGTTGCCTCCATGTTGTAGAGTTAAACATCATCTCTTATCCTCAAACACTCGTTACCCGCTTCTGAAAAAAAGCTTTTTTAAACTTTGAAAACCTGTAGGACTTTATATAGTATATTCCTTTATTTAATACAATATTATTGATCCGCTTATCCAAATTTTGGCTTACTAGAACTAAAGGAGCTTACAGTATGGAATATGGCAAGATGCCATATTCTCAGAGAAGACTCCACTTTTTATCACGACAAAGTTTAAGTAGAATATGTCAAGGTGGGCTGAAGTCGAAAAGTTCCAGTTCCGGCCATAAACTTTCCTCGGTTTCGGAAACTTCTCCAAGGTTCCGGAAGTTCCCGGTTTCCAGCCGGAACCAAATTCTGGTTCCTGGGTACATCCTTAATATATTATATATATATATATATATATATATATATAATATAATATATATATATATATTATATTATATAAATATATATATATATTATATATAAAATATATATTATATATATTTTCTTTCTTCTTTTCTTCTTTATCTCCTTTATTTTCCCAAGAATGGGGTTAAGGTGCGTGACAAGCATCGGAAAGAAAAGCAGTAGGAGAGGCATGACATAGTCGAAAAGAAAGCCAGCCTACCACCCCCTCAGTACCATTATTTAGTGAGAACTCATCGCAGTCAGAAAATCCACCCTAAAGGCTTCAGGGGACAGCGATGGACCCTCACGTATGGTAGCACTCGTCAGTGGTAAGGGTCATCCACTTGGCCCAGGTGGCCACAACCATACCCCCCTGCACAATCCCCCGCCATTCACTCTGTTATACACTTTCTTCTCGCCTTCTACCAAACTTACATTTCTCTCCTTCAGACATTCGGTTCACGCCTCAATCCACTTACTCCTATCGGTCTCCCAGGCGGTCCGGTTCCACACACTCTCCACTATTACATCCGCTTAACCAACCGACTATCAGTCATCCTTTCCACATGACCAAAACCATCTCAACATACTTTCATTTTCTCTCATTTACCCCTTCTCCACACCACACATCTCTCTAATACGTTCATTCCTCATTTTATTAATTTTCTCACACCTAGTATACCCCTAAGATTGTCCTCTGACAATGGAACTTTAGATCTATACATCTTTTCCAGACATAGTCTTCACTACCATAACAATAACACTGGATAACAACATGACCCTCATGTAGACTCTAACCACTCAAGAACTTAGTCCCTTTTACATTCACCAACGAATTTAATTCACCAGCCACCTTGCCTGCCATTCACAACTTTGCCTATACACTCGCATCATCCATTCCACTTCTCATCCAACACACTACCCTAAATATTTAACTCAGACACTTGCTCGCCAGCTGCTCACCATCTAACTAACTTCACACTGTGGACTGTCCTCACTCCAACCATAACCTTACTCTTATCTACGTTTACGTTCAAACCCCTCCTTTTACATACCCCTGCCAAATCTCTATACCAATCCTTCAAACTCTCTTCAGACTTCGCCACACAGAACCAAATCAATCCACATAATATATAATATAATAATATTATATAATTATAATATATTATATATATATTATATAATATAATTATATATTATATATATATATATATATAATATATTATAAATATATATATAATATATAGATATATATATATATACCGGGTATATATATATATATATATATATATATATATATATATATATATATAATATATATATATATTATATATTAATAAGTATATATATATATATATATATATATATATATATATATCATATAATATATATATATATATATATATACTATATATATATAATTAGATGTGCCGAATAGTGAAAAAACCGAATACCGAATATTCGGCTAAAAGTATTCGCCCGAATACCGAATATTCGGCCGAATAATCACTTCGCATATTCGGCCGGAATAGTTATTTCAAAGTTCGTCATCCATTTAGGGGAAAAATTAAAGAAAACTTACAACTGGTCAACAAAATAAAGGTTTCGAAATTTTTCTTGGATGGATTTTGTAGCAGTTATATAGTAATTCGGAGGTGCTGATCCTATATATTCTCGGATTTGCTGTATCACATCCCGATTTCGTGCAATCATGGATCCCTACTTTTGCATATTCCCTAGGAATGACAAAATTCATGGGCGCACTACGTAGGCTGTATAACGTTACCTTCCGCATATATCTACAGAAGCAGCAAGTTTACTGCGGTTGATATTCGGGAAGCATGTGGTAACTTTAGTACGTCTACATGTATGGATGCCAATGACCTGCAGGCCTACTACTCGCGTATGGGACTCCAGCATACGATGCAGGTGAAGTGGCGACTGTTTATTGACGCTTCCAAGAGCAGTTTAAAGTATGAGTGTTGTATACCCACACGGCAACAGGTATGCTTCGGTTCCAGGAGGGTACTCGGTACGGAGAGAGAGGAGTATGCAAAAATCAAGACAGTATGGGAGAGGGCTACTAATATCAAGGTACATGGATGGTAAATATGCGTCAACCTCAAAATGGTAAAACAATTTTAGCTCAGTCAGGAAGCAGTTTTCAGCCAAATATCCCGTGTCCTTTGCTATTTGGGACAGACGGACGGCAAAGTATCACTGGACCAAAAGAGAATGGCCACCGAGGGAAACCTTGACATCAGGTGACAGGAACATCGTACGGAAACCACTTGTACAGAGAGAAAACATCATGTACCTCCACTACACATAAACTTGGTTTAATGGAAAACAAATTTGTGAAGCCTGGACTATTGATGGGAAATGCTGGCCGCTATATATGCCAATGTTCCTGTTCTGAAGTGACGAGAGAAAAAAGCTGGGATATTTTGATGGCCCACAAATACGGCACTCCTCCGTGATGCTGCCTTTGCTACAGCAATGACTGTTTAGTGCAAGAGCGATGGAATGCTTTCTTCAATGTTAGCACAGAATTTTCGGGGAACAGGAAAACCGAGAACCACTAACAATTGTACAGGAACTGCTAGACAGTTTTCATTTTCATGGATGTAGAATGAGTTAAAGTTGCCCTACTTACATTCTCACCTAAAAAATTTCCGGATAACCAGGCGGGCGATGTTAGTGATAGTAGGTGAATGCTTCCATCAAGAATCTAAAGTTCATGGGAAGGACGGTTACCAGGGCAAGTGGGATATCAATATTATGCCGAATATTGTTGGAGCTTGATGAGGGATCATTCCAGGACGCTATGCGCCACAGTAGATCGTCTACGAAGAGAAAGTTACTACTATCGTAGGTATGTTTACATTAACTAAACCATTCCTTCTATTACATTCACTTGTTGTCCCATATTACTCTTCTTTCATTGTGTGTATTATATGCTTGAACATTGAGTCTATCAAGACATGTCATCATATTGCGATGTGTTTTTTCTCCCTTCATATATCACAATATATATTATATATATTATATCATATATATATATATATATACTATATAGTAATAATATATATTATATATATAAATTATATATATTATATAATATAATTATATATATATATATATAATATATATATATATATAATATATTATATATATATAATAAATATCCCAATAATTGTGATAGACCCTCTCGAAAAAGGTGAAAATCATAAAATTTTACAAATCTGTGTTACACACAATATCTCACAAAATGCAATTTGTGATACATTTTTGGAATCAGCACAATCAATAATCAATTGCGAAACCCCGTCCAAGAAATTTCATGTTTTACCAGTGTTATATACAAAGTAATAAAAAGACGTAAATAACTATTTCTTATCTATAGCAAACCATTCACATATTAAAAATAATTAAGTGAAAATTGAAAAGTTTCCAAGTTTAAAGATATTAAACTAAACTTCATTTGAATAAGCTCTAAGGTTAAAATGACAGAACATTAGCAGTTCTCCATTATCAGGGATAACCTATTTCTTGTGGCTTCATAAATATTTCCTCCTGTTCTAAATATTCTTTCACTTTCGACTGATGACGGTGGAGCTGAAAAGTATTTTATTGCTAGTTTTTTCAAATTCATAAAACTATTTCCAGTGTTTTTCCACCAATTGAAGGGAATATCATTGTCTTCACTGGTTAAAGTAGGCGAAAACTTATATATTTGTTTATTTTTGATGATTTAATTCCGTATGTAGCCTTTTACTTTTAGGTACAAGAATCACATCGTCAGAAGAATGGACTTTCTTTTTTCCCTCTCACTTTCTTTTCTGTATGAACGATTTTGATGCCACAATTTCTTAAAACAATCCATTAAAGAAGTGAAAATGGAACCTACAGCTTCACTTTCCCCACTACGTTAATCTCTGCAGAAGAGTCAGGAGCTAAATTTTCATGCATCTCTTTCCATGCCTCAACGACCATATTTTTACTGATTCATCTGATTCATTTTGAAAAATTAGCTTGAATCGCTGATCTAAGAAAGTAGTTACACACAAAGATTTATCACATAGAAATTAGAAAGTCTTTTTTCTACGGATTTCTTAAGCTCTTCAACGAGTGTAATATTCCACTGAAGCTTTTTGCTTTTGAATTGCCTTATTTAAAAATAGATTATTGCAAATGGAAGGAATCACTTGGGCGACTGTTATTTCACCATTTAATGCTTGTTTTAGTGATGTTGTAAAATGGCAAGTAGATGGAATAATTTTGCCACTGAAAATCATCAACATTTTCTCATTTGCATTCAGCAGCGTATAGGGATAGGGGGAAATTTTTGTTCAAACAATCATTTAAGCATATCCTAAGTTCTGTTCCAGCGTGTAGAAACGTCTGGATATTTTATGCTGTTTGACATTCAGCTGCATCTGTAAAGTTTTTTAAGCTACAGCTGCCGTTGCTGAAATGGGGGTGAAAATGACAGAGGATATTGCTCTGCAAGTAAATAAAATTATCTTTAGGCAAACTTCTGACATTAATATGAATCGATAATGCATAGGTTCCAACATGGTGAATAAACATGAAATTGATAGCAAGCCCCTCTCCCTTATACAGCTACCATGGTTGGTCCATTATCCCGTATCACTAGATGAATTCTATTTTTTAGAATATTGAAAACTGTCAAAGGCCCTTATAGGATCTGACAAGATGACAAAGATTTCGCCATATTGGCTACAAAATTTGGCTATATTTTTATTCTTTTGGAAAATAAGTTTCTAAAAATTCAATTTTATTAAAATAACTTTCCCTTATGTTGACCAATTTCTGTTTATAAAGGGGCTCAAATATTTCAAGCCCGAATAGTTCGCGCGCTCGATTTAAGTCATAGAAGAACTCATTCTTCATATCATATATAAGAGGG
>JABUQX010002009.1:7500-27510 GCA_015478945.1 Trachelipus rathkii | reverse complement strand
ACCGGAAGTTGGTTGAGATGTTTTTCGGCAAGAGGCCAGAAAGATTTATCAGTAGGAGAACCCAGGAAGGTCAGCGCATTTTCGTTAATTGAAAGTCCGCTTGCTCGTCGAAGAGTATTCCGCAACGATTTCTAGCTGAATGAAAAATTAGCGAGGGGGGGGGGGGGGAGGGCGGGGGGGGGGGGCGGGGGGGGGGGGGTGGGGGGGGGGGGGGGGGGGGGGGGGGGGGGGGGGGGGGGGGGGGGGGGGGGGGGGTGAGTGAGAGAGGCTGTACGTACCACTATCCCCCCCGAGTACGGCATTGTCCTAGCCTGAATGGCCAGAGAGCAATTTACTATCGAACCATGGATTATGAGGAGGAAAAAAGATTTTAGTCGAAGAAGGAATGAACCTCTCATCCCATCAACTATTACAGCTCCACCTTTGTGGGCAGAAGCCGAAGCGTCACCAGAGGAAAAGCAGTGCCATTCCAATTATAGTTAGCGTAGAAGCAGCGCAAAGCCCCCAATCGGCCGATCAAAGTGCCAGAAAAAGAACGCACAGGGCAGGATGGAGCTGTGGAGAGAAAGTATTAAAATTAAGAGACTATAGGTTGTGCAGTCAGATCTTACCAAATAGGACGATGGTGCGTGGTATTTCACTAGAAGAGCAGGACTAGTGGTGAAACATAGGTCAAAGGTGTGTTTTCAAGAATTGGTTAGGACGATCCCGGAATGTGGGTTGGTTTCTTTTAATAAGTTGCTCCAGATGCGTTGAGAATGCTGATGATTTCGGGCCTCCTCCACCACCTAAGATCGAGTATAGAGGTCCAAACCATTCAGTCGTTGTGTACATTGAAATCCCCTAGATAAGGACCTCAGTATTTGGATGAGAAGATATAACAGTCTCGTGTGAACGTTAGTCAGATATCAAACAAAGGGTTGAACAATCTGTCTGTTAGGAGACAGTGCAGGGAGCCACAAGATATTGTAGTAGAAGAAGAAAGGATTTTAAGCCACAGAACATCGAAATAGGTGATTCGAGATTACGAACGTGTTACACAGGGAGTGTTAAATGTTAACATAGTCAAATACTCCACCCTTTTAGACGAAAATATATGAAATAAGTTATAGTGGATACGTTAAACGAGTTAGAGGATGCGAATTCTTAGCCATCTGAGTCTCAGACAAGAGCAAAAGATAAGGGCTAGAGTTAGAGAGGTGGTATTCCAAGGATGCAGAGAGTTAGATTTTAAGCCACGGATGTTGGTGAAGTCCAATAGAAAGCCCGCATCATTTGCACAATCTTGCCCATCTCACACACACACCCACACGCAACACGCACACGCACACAAACAAGAACAAAAGCCAAAAACAAAAGGAAAAATCGGGATAAAATTCATCAAACGCTAAAACCTAAGTTAAAAAGTTTAATGTGCTAAAATTAATTAAAAATCCGATTTTGTATAATAAATAAAAAAAAATAAAACTCAAAACTTACTAACCTTTCCCACGTTTACCCCTACAAAAATTCGCAAACCAAAGAAAAAAAAAAAAACGACAAAGAAAAGAAAAAAAATTAAAACATTAGAATTTATCTTCTATCAGCTTTATTTTTGCCAAAACTCATTGAATTTGATAAGTGTATACCAACTGATATGATTTAATAAAAAACTTTAAGTTTAAAACAAAGACAAGATTGAAAAAAACACCACACTATTCACTAAACACAGGCTATTACAAAATCAATAATAACAATAAATAAAATAAATATAAACTATCAAGCGAGAGCACTCAAAAACACGTCTGCACTTCACAATGGCATGACACAAACTCATCTAATCACGAAGCATTTTAGTTCAGGGAAAAAGGCAGAGGAAAAGCATAGAAAACTGTTAAAATAAGATATTCATATTTTTTACTAATGTAAGTTAATACAGTACGATAAGAATTCAAATTTCCATTCAAATTTCCGTGTCTGCTTGCCGAAAGTTGTCAATAATTGTTTTGTCCACGTTAAAACTTAGTTTAGTATTAATTGTGCCAACAAGTGACATTTCTTTTAACATGTCTACGTTAGCGCGCATACAGGTTTTTCGATCAATTTTTTTTAATTTAACGAATACCCTAGGTGAAACCGCAAAGATGGAAGGAGCCGCGGGTCTGTTCATCCTACCCTGGAGGACGACCGGGGGGACTTTGTCCCTCCCTCTGTCCCTCCACAGCTCCAGCCCCCCAAAAATCCCCCTTTAAAATGACATTCTTCGATAAAATTGTCCACTGATTCCAAAAATGTCATTTGTTTAACGTGTAGACGTGTAGGTTTAGTCATCTCTAGTACATGCATGTATCTTTCTAAGGTCTGGCCAGTGGCCAGGTTATATATATATATATATATATATACTATATAATATAATTATATATATATATATATATATATATATTATATATATATATATATATATAATATATATATATATATTATATATATATATACGACGTAAGCTATACTATATTATATATATGTGGTTGTGGCTCAGCCTCCGAAAGTAACAATGCATGTAACATAACAAAAACACATCAAACAGTTACACAGGAACAATAACATAAAATTTTATTAATCAGGAGATTTTTATCCATGAAATTAAAAAAAATAACACTTTTGAAAAATTTAAAATTTGTTAAAAATGGTTGGGGAAACCTGTATGATACATAACGTTTCTTTAGAAGCGAAGGAGCTTCTAGCGTCTCGAGGAGCGGTCAGTTGCCAAATGACGATTTTTTTAACAAAAAGGAATACCCAAGGATAAACCACAAAGATGGACAGTCGGGTTTCTCGGCCTACCGGGGACGACGGGGGGACTTCGTCCCCTCTCTGTCCCCCGTCGGCTTTGTTATTTTAAAAAAGGAAATAAAAAAAATTAACATTTTCTCCAGACATAATAAAAAAACCAATATTATGGTAAAACTTTTGCTCTCGTACTTACAACAAGAAATGGTAAAGTTTTACTGAGAGCCGTACGCTGTCAGACCTCAAGAAGATACAGAATAATTTAGGTCTTTAATTAAAAATTAGAATAAAATATTTTTTCTTTAAAGTTTCATCGATGAAATGTTTACTGAAATTCAAGAAATATTATTATTTTCTTGTAGCTGTTATAGTTTTTAGTTACATGCATAATGCTTTCGGGAGGCTGGCCTACTTTAATAAATATTATACTATATATATATATATATAATATATTTATATATTATATATAGTTATATATATAATATATAATTATAATAATATACCGTTATATTATATAACAATATATATATTATATTATATATAATATATTCATATTCACTAATTTTACTATTACTGTTTATTTCTACGAAAGTTGCGCCATTTCATGAATTTTAAATATTGTACTTTTTGGAGGCTCGAGTGTATAAGAGAAACTTTAATTACGATAATTTTTCTTATCTAATAGTTTCTTCGTCCCTCCCTCTCTTTTTAATTTGTCACACAGGATATTTCCATCTTTTGCGTAGATCTAGGAAGGATATTTGATCGATCAACCAGACACCGTGACAACCTCACCGCACGAATTGAAAAAAATACAATAAAAATTATGGCTTTTACAAGAATCATTAAGCACTATTTTCGATAAATTTCCCTACTATGAAGCCGCTTACGAAAACTCGAGTATATTGGAAATATTAAAATTATAAACAAAATATTATGGAACAAACAATAAAAATTATAATAATAATGAAAAAAAAGTGAACAATTAAAGCGCAAAGTAAAACACCCATACACGCCAATCATAATCTCTATGCAAAGGGTGATAATAAATCCTGCCATGGAACGTACTCGAAATTAATATGTTAAATATAAGTAAAATCATAGTAAATTATATATATATATATATATAATATATATATGCTAATAATATAATATATAGTATAATATTATTATATTATATATATATATTATACTATATATATATATTATATATATATAATATATATATATATATATATATATAGGTGATATTTGGCTTTTAAAACCACAAATATCCGCGAGGCGAGATCGCTTGTACGATAAGTTGTTTCGAACGAAACGTAAACTCTGGCAACAAATTGCCACAAAAAACATTTACATATATTAGATGATATATATATTATATAGTATATATATTATATATATATATATATATATATATATATATATATATATATACATCTATATATACTATATATATATATAGTATATGTTAGTAAAAGTTAATTGAATTTGATTAGCGTAGGTTAGGTTAGGTTAGATATAATAATATATATATATTATACTATATATATATATATATATACTATAGTATCTATATATATATATATATATATATATAGATGTTATTAAACTACTGCCTTCTCGTAGTTCATACACTCACTAAAACATAAATAAAATACATAAGTAAATGAACATAATTTCAGATATTTCATACCAACAACATCGGTATTTTAAAATAAATCACAACGTATCTCCATGCTCTCAGAATTAAAACTGAATTCTAAGATGAATATACGAAGACTCCGTTGCATTAACCTTGCCGGACGTATAATTTCCAATAAACTTTCATTTATATTTATTAATTCTAATCAAATTTTTTATAAAATTGAAAAAAGTTTTCTTATTCAATACAATTAAAAGGATATTTTTTGTTTAAATAGATTTACTAAAATTTTTTTTTTTCTACTACAACTGTGCTATTCATAATGATTTCCCATATATATATATATATATACTATATATATATATATATATATATATAACGATATATATATAATATATTATATATAGATATATATATATACTATATAAATATATATTATATATATATATATATATATAAGATAGAATGATTATTTCGAGACAGTCGGAACATTTGAAGACTTTCTTTCTTCGCATAGTTCTAGGCGACAGGGCTAGCAACCCGGTCTTTACTTTTTTTGCTTAGAACTCCTGGACCAGCATTGGAATCTTATGAGCCTAGAAGACCACGATCTCTGGAATGTCTCTCTGGCCGAAGAACGAATTTCGCAGCCAATGAGATGTATCACTAAAAAGGTTGAAACTCTACCGCTTAGTGTATAACTCAAGAAGTGCATCAGAATTCCAGAAACTATAGCCGCCAGAAAATGTTTTTCCAGGTGTTTAGGGATCAAAACAGTTTCTGGGCCAGAAGGAGAAAAATTGCTGGTTCAACATGACTGGCGAAGAGGCCCTCCATGGGAGATGCTGTAAATAACTATAAATACTATATATAGTTATTAATATATATATAATAATATATATACTATATATATATATACTATTATATATTATATATACTATATATACCGCCCCGCGCCTACCTATCGCTTATATATATATATAGGGGAAATTCTCTTTAAGACGACAGTTGTATGAGCAAAAAAAAAAAAGTTTTAGCTATAATTTTATTTAAGCAAAATATACCTTTTTATGTATTTAATAAGGAAAAACTAATATTTTTTATAAAAATGATTTAATTAAATGAATTGAAGAATGTAATGTAAAATTTGTAACGTTAAAGTAACAAACTGAGTCTTATTTTGGTATACTCATAGAGAATTCAGTTTTAATTCTGAGAGCATGGAGATACGTTGTGATTTATTTTAAAATACGATGTTATTGAATGAAATATCTGAAATATGTTCATATTTATGTATTTATTTTATGTATGTTATGATGTATAACACCCACGGCAAAAAAAAAAAAAATAATATATATCTATATAATATATCCATATATTTATATATATATATATATATATATATATATATATATTTATATATATATAACCTATAACCTAACTTAACCTAACAAAACCTACAATAACCTAACTTAACTTATCCTAACATACCTAACCTAACCAACCTAACTTAACCTAACCTAACCTACCTAACCTAATCTAACCTAACTTAAACTATCCAACCTAACCTAACCCAACTAACCAAATATAAAAATGTTAATATATATATTATATATATATCATATATAATATATATATATATATATTTATATAATATATCATACATATATATATATATATATATATATATATATATATATAATTATACTATATAATAATATATGATTAATGTTTTTTGTTGGCAATTTGTTGCCAGAGTTTTCGTTTCGTTCGAAACAACTTATCGTACAAGCGATCTCGCCTCGCGGATATTGTCTGTTTTAAAACCAAAATATCACCATATATAAATATATATTATTATATATATACTATATAGTATTTAATATTAAAATATTCGAACAAACTATAGTTATATATATATATATATATATATACTAATAGATATATATTATAATATATATAGTCAGCGTTCAGATTGTCCGTCATATGTATCTTAAACATAATGCCTACAGCAAAAACGAATACATTTTTGGAATCAGCTTAAAATTTTAGTTTGGAAAACGGTGGTTTAAAAAATAAAAAAAGCGATTTTAAAAAAAGGTAATAAAATGTAGAAGAGTAATTTTTTAAACTATTTATAATTAACGTTAACCATTACGTTGCCCTTTAAATAATGGGTGGTGTTTAAAACTAAAGAGTACCCAAGGGGTATACCGCCCTGATGGCAGGAGTCGGGGTTCTCTCGGCCTTCGGGGAACTACGGGGTAGGATATTTCCCCCCCTCCGGGAGGGTCTCCGGAACCCCCGCCTTTGGTATTTGGGTGGCGCGGGGGTTCCTTCACCCCTCCCTTACGGGTATGGAAAAAACATCCCCCCCCATGTTCCCCGTCGGGCTCGAAGCCCCCTGTGTGCCGTACGTATATATTATACTATATATCACTACTATAATATAGATATATATACTATATATAATATATATATATAATATATATATATATATATAATATAATATATACTATACTATATATATAATACTTAATTTAATCTTGTCTGCACGTGAAAAAGATATCCCAACCCCGTTACAGACCCGTTTACCATTTAGTGACCCCGTTTAATGAACTGTTTTTAGAGATTGCAGATTTTTTGATAGAATTTATCATTTTACACGAACATATTAATTGTTATTTATTTCATTAACCATACTTATTTAATAAGTTTCAGGACCTACATTTTACGCAGAATCTAAAATTTAATTCCTTATACTGTAGCATTAGTAGTTTTTAAGATACAGTATGACGGATAATCCAACGCTGGGCCATATATACTATAATAGTATATATATATATATATTATATAATATAATACTTATATCATATATATAGTATATATATAATATATATATATATATATATGATATATTACTATATTATAGTGTATATATATATATATATATTACATTACGTTACCTACCGTTCCCCTCAGGGAGGCCTACGGCCTGTCAGCGGAGACAACATCGATTTTCACGCAGCCTTTTTTCCAAAGTAAACCACCCCACTAGCTGGAGGCATCCGCGGCAGTCCATTGTCTTCTCAGGGCTCTCCACACAATCCTCCCATCTTCCCCTCGGTCTTCTTCTCGATCTTACTCCCTCCACTCTCCACCACCACCTTCTTCTACTCGCGATTCTTTCTCCCGGCATCCTTACTATATGCCCCCACCATCTCAGTCTCGTCGATTCTATCCTGTTCAACACAGCCCCACACCAACTCTCTCCTAACCCATAGTTTCTCACTCTTTCTCCTCGCTTTTTCGCACTATCGCCTAAACACCTTCATTTAACAGCAGGTTCGATCCTTTCCTCTCTTGTTGTAAGTCCATGTTTCTGTTCAATATGTCAATGTGTGTACCAGTGTGCTATCAAATATTATCTTTTTCACTTTTATATCCATCACCCGATCTTTCATAATTGGATATAACGCTCTCATTGTTCTTCGTATTTTTCCATTCTTGCATTCACTTTCCGTACACATCCTCCCTTGCTTGTGAATACGCCACCCAGGTACACAAACTGATCCACATTTCTCAATCTTTCATCATCAATGACGATCTCCACTTCTCCCTCATCTTCTCTACCCCCTCTCATTATCACAGTCTTTTCTGTATTCATCTCTAAACCAATCTCCTTCAAATTTATGGCAAAACTTTCCAATTAGTCCTCTCAATACTCCCTCCTTCCAACTCCAACATGCCAAATCGTCCTCGTATATCATTATATAACCATCCAGATTTGGAAATTCCTCTTTAATCTTTCTGATTACTACATCTAAGTAAGCTATAAAGCAGGGGTGGGGAACCTTTTTAAAATGGCGTGCAAATTTTAGAAAGATTTTTCATGTGACGGGCAATGATATATAGTATATATACTATTATATATAATATATATATATATATATATATAATATATATACTAATATATATAGTGCTATATTATATATATATATATTATATAATATATAATATATATATATAATATATATATATATACCCTATATATATATATAGTGTATTAGCCCAATATTAATATATATATGATATAATTATTATATATATATATATCTAATATACTATATATATATATATATATATATATACTATAATATATTATATATACATATATAATATAATATACTATATAATATATTTATATATTATATATATAGTTTCTCCTATTTATACTTTTATTAATACATATTTATTTGTTATATATTTAATATAAATTATAATCAAATAAATATTTATTAAAATAAAAAGTAATAAAATATGAAAACTATATATATATATATATAGTAGTATAGGGGGGAAAACTGACCGCCAGACTGACTTTCGTTAAATTTGGCAACCATAATTCCGTGAAATTGGCAACCTAATCCGCTATTTTGCGCATTTTTGGTACTTTTTACTAATTTTTAGCCATTTTTTTTTTAAATAATTGGCTACTTTTTAACGTTTTGACACGGAAAGTAACGGAAGCCACGGAAAAGTAACGGAAGCCATGGAAAAGTAACGGAAGCCACGGAAAAGTAGCGGAAGCCACGGAAAAGTAACGGAAGCCAAATTTGACGCTAAATCCGGCAACCTAATCCGCTAAATTTGTCCTTTTTTAGCACTTTTGGCACTTTTTTAACGTTTTGTCCATAACTCAGGTCAAGATCCCCAACTACGGAGGATTTTGGGGATTTTATTGGCAGCCCTGCACGTCGAAGGCAAAGTCTTGAAAATTATTTTGCGAAAAGGCTTTATCGGAATCTCGACCGTATGTCGACAGCCTCGACACTTGCGACACATTTCCATTACGTTCCACTTAGATTTAAGTTTGACGTGCGTCAAGGCTTCCGTAACGCGGGTTTTAAGGTGTACGGCGCAGAGAATGGTAGCTCACATGACGCGTCACTGCAGAACACCCGCCATGCATTCTCAGACGACGCGGATGTGCTGGAAGACTGACTTCGAAAGGTTCGGAGCTTTTCTGAAATCAAGGATTAGCCCCAGAAGTGGGGCGCGAAACCCCTCAAAAAGGGGGCTTTTGGTTCTCAGACAGGGTTTAAATAATCGCCAGAAGACCTGAAACTTGGAGAAAGGCTAGAGGAGTCGGAGTCTGAGACGAGAGTTGGAGTAGGAGTCGGTCGGGAGTCTAGACGACCCCGGGGGGGTCTTCAGTTTGAAGAAAGAAGAAAAGCACGAGACCGCAAATCATCTTGAAGCAAGAAGGGAAAGTAGAAGAAAGAAGAAGAAGAGGAGGGAAGGAGAAGGAAAAGAATGAAGAAGGAGGAGGAGTAGGAGAGGGATTCAGAGTGGTAATGCCACCGGTGTAGAGCCGGTGCGGTGCTGAGTTAGTTAACATTCGTTTAATAAACAATTTCGTTACTGTTCACATAACTGATTCTGTCTATCATGCTAATATCGTCCAATTGCATTGCATCAATGCAAAGATAACCGTCCTTTCTAAATGTTGAAGAGTAAAATTTTTATTTTACCAAATTCATTTTTCTTTTTACAGACGCGAAACATTATAGCGATTTTTACTTTCTCCCTTCATCCGTCTCATGCATAAATTCCTTGCTTTTTTTTTTTTTTTTTTTATAATTTTTATTTGATTTTAATCTTTGTGTTTAATTTTTTTTTTATACTAAGTTTTATTACATTTATACTTTGGTGTTTAATTTTTTTCTTAATTTGAATTTTTCACTTTTTATTTTTTTATTTTATTAAATTTATTTTTCTAACTTTATTTCTATTTATAAACTTAATCAATTTAGAAATCAGTTTAACTTTGTCGATTTTTTTGTTTGTTTTTTTTTTTTTCTTTTTTTTTCTACCTTGTTTTTGAAAGTTGTAATTTAGATTAATACTTTTTGTTTTAATTTTTTTTATAATAAGTTTAGCCGTCTTTAATTTTTATTCTTTTAAAACTTTTGTTTTGTTAAAATTTTTTTTATACTTTTTCATCATTATAACGTAAAAATTTACGGTTTTTACATACCCTTAAATCAGTAAATCAGTAAATCAAACTACCACCCCCATTCACCATTCTGTGACCTATATTGATCTCTATTGATCTATTGTTTCAAGTCACATTTCGAGTATGATTTTGGATAAACATAACATAAATCAAGTCTTATCCACTTTGATCAACGATATATGCTAACGTAACAAAGGTTTTCACACTAATAAAGCAAGCATAGCATCATCTGAACTAAAAATATAATGTACAACAACAAACCTAAAGCACCTTAAACACGGATAAACTGATAACATTAACAAATTCCACACTTAACAACAGTAAAGTAACTAACACAGCATACAAAAACGTCACCTATTCACACTTTTTCAAACATATCGAGTAACATATCAATGATTAATTTCACATTAACATTGGTATATTTAACAAAGAATTTATTCATTCCTAAACCGTAACTTGTGTAATGAACTAAGAATACAATGACACACACACACACACACACACACAACACACACACACACACACACACACACCACACACACACGTCAGAAAGTGTCAACACGAAACATGAAATGATTTATGTAAGGGTTAATAAAAATAACTTTTATTATTTACATTTTTATTATTCAGAATATTGTACATGAAAAAAATTAAACATTATACATTAGACATAATAAATACTTATATATATATTAAATGGAAATTAATGTACCCTTATAACCATATGATGCAGTGCGACATGAATTTTTAATAAAGAATCGCTTATCGGATGTGTGCTGAACCATTTTAGTACCATCAACAATACCTAACACCTCCATATTTCCCAGGCTGAAAAGTTATATTAGGCACACTGTAACACAACCCTCCTCTGTTACTCCCGTGTAAATTAGCATGAGGATTCTGTGACTCGTCTATTCGTGCAGCTTTTTTATGAGGTAGGTCATCGTCTCGTACATCATCTTTATCAACATTATCAAATTGTATTTCATTCATTGCCTTCACTGTAACATCTTGGTTTGATATCATTGTACAATGACTCATCGTGAGCTATACTATTTTCAGAGCAACGATCATACGTTAACTTTAACAATTTTTCAAAATTAATAGTATCCTTTGTGTCTTTATTGATTGTAAGACCTTTGGCTTTTACAATATATTTTATATACCCATCTGCAGTTCTTATTCTAACAGCATAAGACTTAGGTCCAGTACACACAAAGGAATCGGCATATGCATCAGAACCGTAATCCGCTATTTCATCTGTTAGTTCACCTAAAAAGTTTCCTGTTTCAATAACTTCATCGTTTTCTCCCAGCGACAAAAATACAAGAGTCTGTATCGCAGTACAATGCCCTTTGTTTGACTTTGTTAAGGAGCTCGTATAATTTTATACGTGCATATTGCAGTCGTAAACGAAGCTAAAGGACAATATTGTAGCATTGACGTGCGTTCGGCCTAGTGCATTTTTCGATAACTGTTACAACCACTATTACAGAACCCTATTGGAATAATGCTAGGTGACTTCATTGTCACATTGTTGAATTAGTTTCCATACGTTGTTTATCACTATTACATACTACATCTTCTCTTTGTAGGCGTATTTTGTGCAAATTTCCCCAAAGGAGAATTGAGACATAATTTTGCAATGAACCGGCAATCCAGGGTTTTCTTGATATTGTTAATATCAAGGTTCGACACCTTCCTTTTCTCTGAAAAGACGAACAAACTCTCTAAGTTTTTCCTCGAAATCAGGATCGTCTTCGTGAATATTATTTGGTGGTCCTGAAGCCTCTGTCTTTATTTTTAAGAAGTGGTTCACATATCCTTCAAATAAAAACTCCTTCTCTTTAAAAGACCAAACTTCAAATATTTTAAGTATTATTTCGTATCCCATCTCTAATGCTAACTGAATTTCAGGTGTTGTGTATACACCTTCAATAGCACGTTCATTCTTATCATGATTGCATTTCGCACAATTTTCTTCAACACATTTTGCACAGAGTGGGAATATTAATTTATTTTTGGCTCGTTTAGCGAGGACGGGGATGTATAAGTCTTGAGGAGGTAGAATCTTAACGTAAGCTGCACCAAAATATTTATCATTGATACCATTCTTAAATGATTCAATGTCTGGTACTTTATCACCTATTAGTTTTTCAGGAGGGCCACAAGGGTATTTCATTCGTTTCTGAACATAAGGGTAGAGCGATGTATAGTCTAAATACATGATCTTCTGTCCTTTAGTTGGTGGATAGTAATGTACGAATGGTTCAGTGCGGCCTCCAAACAATGAATTCTATAATGAGTCTGTTGTTAACACACTCATTGCTAAGACGTTTGAAAAAATCGCCTAATGCTATGTTTTTCATCGGTATTGATTCAGGATCTTGAATGAATTGGGTCTTTATGTACTTCCATTCACATTCCCACACACGTACTACATTAAACCCGGCTTTCTTTGATACCTATCTTCTTTTCTCATGGTGAGATTGTAACGGCTCAACAGCCGATACGTTTCAATGTAGCATCCCGTTTTCCCTTTATTGCAGTCTTCTATGTCCATAGCCATGCACAACCATGGTATAGGCAAACAGCAGCTTTCACTCCTTTTTACAACCAAACCCATCAGGGTAAAGCCATTTGTTCTTAATTTTAAACCCTTTCTCTCCACCGTTTCGTGCGTGCCTTATGTTTATATTGTTCAATTTCCTGCATTACATAAAGCCAGCGAATTTGCTTCATAGGTGAAAGGCTTTGGGTTCTCTCTGCCTAGAATAGTAATTTTTTCATCAGGCATAAACACATTTTTACTAAATAGCTAAAGCATAAGATTGCAATTGCTCTGCTGTTGTTATCTAGACAATCTATATCAAATTCTTTAATGAAACTACCTCTAAACTTCTCAAAACATTTTCTTAGTATATTAACATCTTGAGCACAGTACTTTTCACATTCTTCATAAATATTGTATTCTTTGTCTATAAACTTATTATAGTACTCTTCAAATTCTTGTCTTTCATTTGTTGACATTTTATCTACTTCGAAGAATTTCTTATCAGGAATAGGCCCTTTATAATTCAATGTATCTTCATTTAAAAATGTATAGGGAAAGAAACCTTTGGAATTGTCTTTTTCACTGACACCCATGCATTTAGGCAAGCTTTTCAATGCACATGGTGTAAATAATAATGTATCCCTGAAGACTATATTTCCATTCGTTCCCATTGATATGATTTTATTGCCTCTTTTTATAGGATTGCAGCTGATAGATTTTGAACTGGGGTGTGTCAGTAATGATGCATATACGAACTGATGATCAAATTTTCCGCCATTATGTGCAGCAACAATCACTTTTGACTCATGATTTTTCTCTGAAAATCCATCAGGAAGTCTATAAATTGATTTACAGGCGTTTTTCGGTCTCTATTTAAATGCTTCTTGCTTCTTGGACCCACAATGTAAAATACTTGTTCACCGTCCTTATGCTGGTGCACATTTCGCATATCACTGGCCTTACCCCAGTAAATAAGGACGCAATTCTATTATTTTTCTTCCTTTATCATCATATCCTTTATTCTTCCTGGTATGTCTCGATACATAGTAACATGTATAAACCACCGGATCCGTATCTTTTCTTCTCTATTTTCTCTTTCATGTAGCATATATGATATTCGTCTTCTTTAGGCTCGTATAATGTACTGCATGTTTTGCATAAGCCTTTTGTGCCAATCGTGTTTGAAATACCTTACGATCAGCTTTATTGTCAAGACCACAGTGTACAAATACTTTATTTTCTTGCACGTGTTATTATCCTGATGTTTTTTTAAAACAGAAATGCATTATAAAATTCACGATTACATTCACGACATTCATGGAATATACCCATCGTGATAAAATGGCCTGACAACTTATCGTATAGACACTGTCTACATCCATAATGTTCACAGTCTAATATTTATGTGCTATATTATTACTGTTGAAAGTGTAACAGAATATGTGCAAAAGATACCATTCATATATGCATTCTTTTTCTTGTATTCTCAAAACATAACTTTAACTTATCTTCCTGTTATCAGCATAATAATGATTACTCCGTTCGTGGCCTTAATGTAATAAAGGGTCGCTTTCTGTTCTCGTTTAGATGGATTATAAAGATTTTTACTCCATTACCTTCAGGACCAAATACAACTATACGGCATTTTTCGTATTCTCGATTTTTTCAAAATCAGTTACTATGAACAATCTGTATATTCCAGTACACATTTTTTAGCTAATGCTTCTGCCTCATTCTCAATTGTGTACGAATGAATATGTTTGACCTTTACACATTCTCTCGCTATTTTCCTAAACAGCACAACAAGCTTTGAAAGCACCAGACCTACACACTTTCTC
Source organism: Trachelipus rathkii (assembly GCA_015478945.1). Lineage (NCBI taxonomy): Eukaryota > Metazoa > Arthropoda > Malacostraca > Isopoda > Trachelipodidae > Trachelipus > Trachelipus rathkii. The sequence continues at coordinate 12,685 of JABUQX010002009.1, read as the reverse complement.
GTAGATGAACTTTACTAATGTAACGATGTTTGAAACTAAGATTTCGTGGCTCGAATGCACCGGTTTCACAGTCAACACCATTTCCTTTAGCTATCATGAACACGGTAGCTAAAGGAAATTGAATTTGGTAAAGGATGCCTTGTCACCGGACTGGGAAATGACCCTTCCAAACGTCTCATCATCTCTTTCACTCCAATATTGTCCAGTAATATCCCTGTAACTGATGTTTACATAGTATTCCGGTCAGGTTGACCGATCATCGCCCAAAGTGAATTGATACGACCCTCATACGTAACCTATTCGTAATCCATAGTCTTGAATACAGCATCAACGACTTCACTAACGACCATTTCAAACGATGCTTCAAGATCTCTTGGACCATGGAAAAGTTTTCCATCAATAACCTTCAGCTTCGTATGTTATGACGTTCCATTGTCTTTTTAAGTTTCTCTACAGAGATGTGCTTATGTCTGTTATATTGGTCTTTCTCTTCTTATTAAGAGGGTTTCTTCTCGAAGGGTTAGGCCTGGAAAACATGAGTTCATTCATTATTATTTATGCAATATTAGACAATTAAAATCATAGTTTTCAAAAAATTAGGCCTATACAATAATATATTAGTTTAGAACATAGTATTTCTCATTCCATATTTAAATATATTATCTACACAGCAAAACAACAACATACCATTTTAAACGGTGTGTTGATAACGATACGATGAACGCTTTTTACTCAAATGTATGGATGTATATTCAACAGTTTCTGAAAGAATAATTTTTTTTAGACATATGTATAATTCATTTTCCACACTATCTTAATTATAATGTATTTAATTACCTTTACGTGTCATAATTATTGATTAGATGTGTACAATGTTATTTTTAAATGAGAATATATATTATAATATATATATATATATATTATATATATATATATATATATATTCATATATATATATATTATATAGATATATATATATTATATATAAATACTTATATATATATATATATATAATATATATATTTAATAAAAAAAACCTTACTTAGATGTTTGAGTATTTATTTAAAAAAATCCTTATGTATAGCTATAAAAAAACTCGGGATGATGATACAACAGGATCTGACTAAATAAGTCTTAAAGTGTTGATCGTAAGAACTCTTGATTAAGAATGCTCTATCGAGTAGCTCGCTGATTTATATATAACACAGCTCCCCAAATCTATACAGAGTTGCCAATTCACCTCTGTATGATACGCAGTTGCCAGATTTACCAGTTTGTTTAATAAATATAATAAGTATTGCATCACTTTATGCAAGTGGATATAGCGTCAAATCATTTTCAAGTTTTGCATTGATATTTTTGAAAAAGGTTACGGAGCTTAAAATAATAATAATAATAATAATAATAATAATAATAATAATAATAATAATAATAATAATAATAATAATAATAATAATAATAAATAATAATAAAATAAAACTACTGTTTAAGATAAAAACATATGTTAAGTAAGGGCAAAAGGGAAACAAAGTAATAAATCTATTTACCCTTCTCATGTGTCAAAAGTTATTGGGAACAAAGTAATAAATCTATTTACCCTTCTCATGTGTCAAAAGATATTAAGATTAATGAGTCATTCCTCGAATTTCATTGGCTTACCGTGACGGCATAGCAAATACAATTCTCTGGTTGGTTACCCTTGAGCGTACTAAAATTGCGTAATGTTTAGGTGTAGGGTAGAGAGCAAATTACCTACCAATGCTTTAGTTGTGGACCTGCAGGCAAAGTGATCGCACGCGTTATTGGTGCTGTGAGATCTATGTGAAATAATAATGATAATTAATATAATAAATAAATAATAATAATAAAAATAAAATAATAATAATAATAATAATAATAATAATAATAATAATAATAATAATAATAATAATAATAATAATAATACGTTGTTGTTGTTGAAATGTTGTTGTTGTTGCTGTTGTTCGTTTGTTGTGTTGATGTTGTTGTTGAAATGCTGCGTTTGTTGTTGTTGTTGTTTGTGTGTTGTTGTTGTTGTTGTTGTTGTTGTTGCTGTTAATGCCTTTGTGACTGTCACTGTTTTTTGAAAATATTACAAACACTTTTCAACAATATCTCTAAAATATTAATGTTAATTTAGCCTTTTGGCTCCTAGAAGGTTTTTAAAATAATCGATAGATCATTTTTGATGGTTTTAATCGATTTATCGATGTTTTTTACCACTATTTCGATGTTAAAATCGCTTTCTAGCGTGCTCTGGTTGAATGAAATAATATAATCGAAAGAAAATTATAATAACATCGTCGAATATAAGTCGCTGTAGTTACAAGAGCTATATTGGAGGAAAACCGGAAAAAACAAAAAATTCGGGATTTTTATATAAATAAATGATATATAATATAAATAGATATATATATATATATTAATATATTATAATATATATATATATATATATATATTAATATATAATATATATATATATATATTATATATATATATATATACTATATATATATATATATTTATATATATATATATATATATATATATATATATATATATATATATATATATATATATATATATATATATATATATATATATATATAATATAATATTTTTGATAAATTTATGAAATTCTTTTAATATGTTTTTATATATATATATAGTATAATACTATTATATATATATATATTATATCTAATCTATATATATATTAAATTTTATTTAATTTTAAATGTATTATATTTTCTTTTTTTTTAATATTTTTTCTTTTTATTGTTTTTTTTTTAAAATATTTTTTATTTTTTGTTTTTTTTTTTTTTTTTTTTTTTTTTTTTTGGGTGGGTGGGTGTTTCATTTTATACTTAAAGGTTCCTGGAATACTCAATTAGGTCATTTCCCAGGTTCCCTGATAATAGGCTCTGTCAACTACATGCGGATATATCACAACGTAATGTTATTAAAATAATTTTCCTTTCGATTATATTTTCAGTCAACGCAGAGCACGTAAAAGGACGATTGTAAACATCGAAATAGGGGTAAAAAACACTCGAGTAAATCGATTGAAACAATCAAAAAGTATATCCTGATCGATTGATTTAAAACACAACCGTTCTAGGAGCCAAAGAGGACTAATTTAAACTATTAATATTTGTAGCAGTTTATGGATAGTAAAAAAGTGTTGTATAGTTTTTATTTGAAGATTTGACCGTGTGTTATATTTAAAAGTAACAACAACAGCAACAGGACAAACAAACAAGACAACAACAACAACAACAACAAACAACGAACCAACAGACCAAACAACAAACGCGATTGCATTTCAACAACTGTGAACCATCAACAACAACAACAGTACAACAGCAACACGAAACGTAACTTTCAACAACAACGAACTTATTATTATTATAGTTATTATTTATTATGATATTATGTATTATTATTATTATTTTTTTATTATTGATTTATTATTCCCGATTGAGTTATTATTATTATGCAGTTATTATTTCAAACATAGAATCTTCACAGCACACAATGAACGCGTGCGATCAACATTTGCCTGCAGTGTCCACAACAAAGCCATTCGTAGTTGAATTGTGCTTCTCTACCTACACTCAACCCACTACGCTAATTTAGTATCGCGTCCTCAAGGTAACCAACCAGAGAATTGTATTTGCTATGCCGTCACGGTCAGCCAATGAAATTTCGAGAGAATGACTCATTATCTTAATGATCTTTTGACACATGAGAAGGGTAAAATAGATTTATTACTTTGTTCCCAATAACTTTTGACACATGAGAAGGGTAAATAGATTTATTACTTTGTTTCCCCTTTTGCCCTTACTTAACATATGTTTTTTATCTTAAACAGTAAGTTTATTATTATTATTATTATTATTATTATTTATTATTATTATTATTATTAACATTTAATTAGTTATGTATTATTATGTATTAGTAAATTATTATTGTATTATTATTATTATTATTATTATAATTATTATTATTATTATTATTAATTGATTATTAGTATTTTATAACTCCGTACCCCTTTTATTTCAAATATCATGCCAAAACTTGAAATGAAATTTGGACGCTATATCCACTTGCAATACAGTTGACTGCAATACTTATTATAGTTATTTAAACAAACTGGTAATCTGGCAACTAGCGTATCAATACAGAGGTGAAATTTGGCAACTCCTGTATCAGATTTGGGAGCTGTGCGTTATATATAAATCAGCGAGCTACTCGATAGAGCATTCTTAATCAAGAGTTCTTACGATCAACACTTTAAGACACATTCGTTGGATCCTGTTGTATCATCATCCGAGTTTTTATAACTACACATGAGGATTTTTTCAAATCAATACTCATTCAGCTAGGTAATATTTTTTATATTTAATATATATATATATATTTATACTATATATATATATATATGTAGGTATATATATATATATGTATATTATATAATATATTATGTATATATTAATTATTGCTAGTATATATATATTATATAACTAATGATATATATAGTATGGATTGTACTATAATATAATATATATATATATATATAATATATTATATATATATATATATATTTGTATCTATTCGTATCGTATATCTATAGTTCTCATTTAAAAAATATAGCATTTTTGTGAGCTATCCAGTCTATCAAATTATATCTTACGTAATAGTATTAATACATTCTTCTCACTAAGAATAGTGGAAAAATGATTTATTACATATGTTAAAAAAAAAAATTATTCTTTTCCAGAAACGTGTTGAATATACATCTATCCATTTGAGTAAAAAGCGTTCACCCTGTCGTTATCAGCGCACCCTTTAAAAATGGTATGTTGTTGTTTGCTGTGTAGATAAATATATTTAATATATGGAATGAGAAATACTATGTTAAACTAATATATTATTGGTATAGTGCCCTATTTTTTGAAAACTTGATTTTAATTGTCTAATGTATCATAAATAATAATAATGACTATTTATTCTAGGCTAGCCCTTCGAGAATGAATCCCTCTAATAAGAAGAGAAAGACCACTATAACAGACATAAACCATATCTCTGTAGAGAAACTTAAAAAATCAATGGAACGTCATACTTATGAAGTTAAGGTTATTGATGAAAATTTTTTCCATGGACC
>JABUQX010002009.1:0-2500 GCA_015478945.1 Trachelipus rathkii | reverse complement strand
CAACTTCTTTCAGTGCAGCAAAGAAATTTTATTTAAAGTTATGGAATATTGTGTACAAGGATTAGGAAGGACCTTGATCTTTTTCTTGAACCAATCGACGCTTTCGACTAAGCTCTTCAATATCTAGAAGCTTTTCATACTAATCTTCTGAACTTTCTGAAGAATGACTTGAGAAGATAGTAACGGAGATAGTTGTAGTTTCATCACTTACAATATGTTTAGATGTATCCTTTTCTTCTTGAACTTCCTGCAACCCTTTAATACAAATGGCCACATTGCAAAGTGCAGATTTAGCTTTTTGTTTTTGTTCTTCAGTTAAGCTTACCCTGTAGATTGGATCAATATAGAACAACAGCTAGTAATAATATCCATTGTTCAATGAAAGAATTTCTCTTCGTACCACATGGAGTCTTTAATTCGCTTCAGTATTTCTAAATATAAATGGTAATAGGTAGGTTTGAAGAGTTGAATTTATTGGAATTATATAATCCAAATTGAAACATAAGGTGCTGGTTAAAAAGCTGTCCTACCGACGAAGTTTGCAATTGCCATTTTGTGATGTGAACCAGTCGAAAGTCAAAAGAAAAACTTGCATGAAAACGTTGATTGAAAGAGTCAACATTCAACCAAGTCATTCACCACAGTCGACAATTTAAATTAAAAACTTTGTTAGTTTAAATAAATTTTCCAGACGATCCAAAACTCTATCTTGAAAAGTTAGCCTGTACTCTCAGATCCGACTTCTGACTTCCGACCTCTTGAAAAAAAAAAATACCGAACTCCGACTCCAGACTCCGACTCCACCCTTTCAAAATTACCCGAGCTCCGGTATTCCGATCGACTCACCCTCTTCAAACTACCGACTCCCCGACTCCACAATCTACGACTACGACTCCGACTCCGACTCCGCAACCCTGTAGCTACCGTGTTCATGATAGCTAAAGGCAAAGGCGATGACTGTGAAACCGATGCATTCGAGCCACAAAACCTTAGTTTCAAACATCGTTACATTAGTAAAGTTCATCTAGAGAAAGGTGGCTGTAGGTTGTGCTTTCAAAGCTGTTGTGCTGTTTAGGAAAATAACGAGAGAATGTATAGAGCCCAAAAATATTCATTCGTACACAATTGAGAATGAGGCAGAAGCATTAGCTAAAAAATGTGGTATGGAATATACAGATTCTTTCATAGTAACTGATTTTGAAAAAATCGAGAATATCGAAAAATGCCGTATAGTTGTATTTGGTCCTGAAGGTAATGGAGTAAAAATACTTTATAATCCGTCTAACGAGAACAGAAATGACCCTTTATACATTATAGGCCATGATGGAGTAAATCATTACTATGCTATAACAGAAGATAAGCTAAAGTTATGTTTTGAGAACACCAAGAAAAAGAATGCACATATATGAATGGTATCTTTTGCACATATTGTTACACTTTCAACAGTAATAATATAGCACATAAATTAGACTGTGAACATTATGGATGTAGACAGTGTCTATACGATAAGTGTCAAGGCTCATTTGATCACGATGGTATATTCCATGAATGTCGTAAATGTAATCGTGAATTTTATAGAATGATTCTGTTTAAAAAACACAGGATAATACTCAACGTGCAAGAAAATAAAAGATTTGTACAGACATCTTTCTTGAGGCAAATAGAGACGCTGATCGTAAAAAAGGTAAAGATTTCAAAAAACACGATTGCAACAAAAGCTTATTAGCGAAAACATGCAGTACATTATAATCCGAGCTTAAAGAAGACGAAACGTTGTACGAATATCAATATATGTACATGAAAAAGAAAAATTAGAATGAAAGAAAGAGATACGGTAATCGGTGGTTTATACATGTTACTATGATATCGAGACATACCAGAGAAAGATAACGAATGGATATTGATAGATAAAGGAAAAATGAATACACAGAATTGCGTCCTTATTTAACTGGTAAGCACCAGATGATAATGCGAAATGTGCAAAGATAAGGAAGGTGAAACAGTAAAATGTTTTACATTGTGGTTCCAGAAAAGAACATTTGAAATAAGAGGACCCGAAAAAACCGAGCTGTAATCAATTTATTATAGACTTCCTGATGGATTTTTTCAGTAAGAAAAATCATAGAGTCAAAGTGATTGTTGTCTGCACATAATTGGCTGGGAAAAATTTGAACAACAGTTGTTCGTATATGCAGATCATTAACTGACATAGTAACACGACATACAGGATAACCAGAGTCGAGAATGTCCCAAGTTCAGACTCTAGCGGTGCAAGCCAGAAGTCCTAAAAAAGAGGGCATAAGATTCAATCTTCAATGGGATCGAATGGCAAATATATCCTTTCAAGGGATACATTGCTTTTTCCACACCATGTGCATTGGGAAAAAGCTTTTGCCTGAAATGCAATGGGTGTAAGAAGTGAAAAAACCAAAGACAGATCATTTCTCCAGAGGTTTTATCATTTACCGCTATATATCATTTTTAAAATGAAGATTACATT
>JABUQX010002008.1:35000-53657 GCA_015478945.1 Trachelipus rathkii | reverse complement strand
AGTTTTTAACGGTATTTTCAGCTATTGTAAAAAAAAATAATGTATTTCTTTGAAATGCTATTATAAATAAGTCACAAGAAATAAGTGTGATTTTATATTAATAGTTTTAAGGTGTCTTAAATTGAAGTTTTTTTTCAATGAATTTCAAATATTTGTTTTTATATACCAATTATATCTTTCATTAGTTGTGATAAACTGTTTTAATTTGATTTTTAATTACTAATAAATATGTACTTTCTCTCATTAAATTTCTCAACAATTAAATTTAGTGAATACTCTTTAAAATAGTACGTATTTTTATTCTTAAATTTCAACTCAATTTGATATTATTTGGTAAATCTTAGAATTGAATTTAGTTTATTAACGGTATTTTCAGCTCATTTGATAAAAATAATGTGTTTCATTATGATGCAATTTTCAGAAAAAGTCAGAAATAAGAGAATTTATTTAAATTGTTTAGGGTGTCTTAAATTTAGACTTTTATTTAATGAAATTTCATATTGTTTTTTTTATATATGAGTGGGTGGCAAAATAAAGGGGCGGTTTTTGTGTATTTATTGTGTTTTTTTGTGATTATAAGATTTTAAGCCGATGGTGTGCTGTGAGTGTGAGTCTGTTAATTGTTGTGTGCCTGGTGTAGAGGGTTTTTTGTGGTGTGTTTGTTGTGTTGTGTGTCTAATGATAATGGGATTGTGTGAGTGTAATATTTTTGATATGTTGTAGCGCTCCTGTGTGAGGTTGAGCATTTGGATAATGGTTCAGGGTGTTCTGAGTGAGCTTTTTTGGGTTTTTGTAGGTAAATTATTTATCCAGTGATGTAAAGATGGGAAAATGAATGAATGTAGTTTTTTTCTGGGTTTGTTTCCTCTTGTCCTTTTTCTTTGGTGAATGGAATATTATATAAATGGAAATTTGAAGGAATTGTTGGAAACATTTCATAAATGGAAACTGCCAAAAACTGGGCAATTTATAAAACATTATCAGTAAAAGAAACCAAATCTTGAGAGTGCGATTTTGAAAAAAAAAAAAAACATTTCAAAATATAGTTGATTTGCATTTTTCTCATTTGTATTTATGTATTGTATTTTATATTTATGATTTGTTATCATCACGAACGAAAGATAGAAAAGACTCCACACCTCCCTCCCAGCCCAAAGACTGGGGGGTAAGTGACCAACCCATTGCCACCGGAAGCAAGAAAAAGTAGTAGAAGAATAATGACGGCAAGTCGAAAATTAAAGTAGCAGCCTTACCGTCCCTTTATACCTTTTAGTGAGATTTAGTTACAAGTCAGAAAATGCCACCTTAAGAGCTTCGGCAATAGACGGGACTTCGCAAAAGACCAGAGCTGCAACAAGTGGCAAATTCTCGTCAGAACATTAGAAACAGTAAATAAAAAGGACAGTAAGAACTCTCATGGCTTATTAGAAGATGTGCCACGCAGTCAAACCAAACAGAACCAATCAAGCACCAAACAACATGAGAAGGTTTTCATCGATGGCAAATTGCCGACAAAGTATCCAGGGCTTGGTCAGAAAACTTGCATAAGGTAAATACGCAACAGTCAAAACCATGGTCATGCAAAACCATAAATATCCTAAGGCTTTGTCAAAAACTTAGCATATTTGGTATAAAATCAAAGTATAGCAACTAAGAAGAAATAAAAAAAGAAACTATAGCTATAAAGGTACGCTCTCAACCAAAACTAACAAGCTTTAATATATTTATCAATTTGTACACTGGCAGTCTAACCCTTAATAACTACTGTACTAAAAGCCTCGCCTAATTTGGCTTTACTTAAAAATATAAGCTAAGAATAAATGACAACAGTAACGTGAATGAACATCCATATATACGGCTAATCCATGCCTTTATCTTATATGGTTGGCACCTCTGAAGGTCATACTGAACAACCTCTCTGTGCAAACAATTCCAATCAATTGGTAACAACGACCTGTTGCTGAGTGATGCTTATTTAACATCAAGATGGCATGCCTTTTCTTAATTTTCTTACTATGCCCCCTGGTCTCCCGTCCGTGCTCTACTAAGAAGAATTTATTGGTCTCTGTTAGGGTTGGGAAAAAAAACGTTTTTTTACAAATCGGTTTTTTTCATGAAAAAAAAGTTTTTTAATGTTTTTTTTCGTTTTTTCATTAAATGTATTTTTTAAAAATATAAAGCAGGCTATATGATATTTCACTTGAGTATTTTCATTTTTAAATATAGATAACTTGAAATTAAACAAATATTCCATTTGATTTATAAATAGCAGAACTACTTTCTCTTATATTTTATCAATTTTTTTCGTTACATTTACAGTAGGTGTAGCCTGCAGACTGCTGTTTTGTAGGCTTCTACTTACTTACTAATTTAACTATGTATTTTACGTTAGTGTCATATATATCAATATTTATAATTTACTTTTTAAATATTAATGTATATTATATTTACATAGAATGAGTCTGAATGACAAAATCAAAAGTGAACTTAAGGGATGCAAAATGAAATAATAAATATTGAAATTAAAATTAATACCAAGATTGTAAAGGAAGGAGGATGAGTGAATGACTAAATTTAACATATTTGGCTTTGGAATATCAACATTTGATTCACTAATCACTAGTCCCCATTCCCCAGACCCCAGTCATACTGAGTACTGACTATTGTGCTGTGACTACTGTCAAGCTAATTATCACTGGGCTCATCAGCCGTGATGCAGCCACTTTAAGTTTTGATATAACTAATAAGTCTGATATCTCAGTCCGTATGCAGTATCGTGTGATGAATTGACAGTGGTGGAAAGGAGCAGGGGCGAGTAAACAGGCTCTTAGCTTAGCTGCCTTAGCATAATCATCTCTCTCAGTTGGCAAATTTTTAAAATTTCCTAGTTCTAGATTATGAGCAATAAATACTAGTTTTTTGCAACGTCTACACACAAAAGCTATATTTTATGGGGGAGGCCTTTGCACCTTTTATTTCCTTAAACAAGTACCGACTTTCGTTGGCACGTGGATTTTCTAAAATTCTGATTAATAATTATGATAAAATGTTACTGAAGCTGAAACAGAGTAAGAAACATTAATGAAGCCGCAAACAAAATATTATGAATATCAAAATTCAGAATATACAATAAAAATATGGAAAACCCATAAAAAATTTTGAACACGAATTCAGAGGGGCTTCAACCTTGTAAGAAATTGGAACCAAAAATTCCAATTAGAGCATATTTGCTAAAATTTATAATATAATTGTTTAAAATGTAAATTCCACACTTAATTGAAAAAAACGAAAAAAAAAAAACCCAAATTTTTACTTATTTTTTCAGGCTGTTTTGCATGAAAAAAAAAAAAACAACGTTTTTTTGGAATGAAAAACGAGCTTTTTTTTTTCCTTTCCCACCCCTAGTCGTGACCGAGAGAGGAATGCAAAATATTTGTAACTTGTATCAATATCCCTCTGGAATAGCCTTTCTACAGAACATTCCTAACCTCCTTTAGCCTCTCATCATAGCTCTTACCCTCAAACTCAGAAATCACTTTTGTGTCTCTACATTGCGCCCTCTCTCATAGCATTTCTGTCCTTTTAAATAAAGGTCCAAACTTTGTGGCACAATACTCCTAATACTGGCCTAACATAGCTTAACCAGTCAATTCTTATAACTTCCTTACTCTTGTAAACATCATTACGATTTATTATGCCCAGCATCTATTAGCTTTATTTCTTGCTCCCAAAACTGATTAGCTACATTCAACTTGCTGCTTATAATCACACCTAAATCTTTTTCTTGGTCCACAGACTCAAGACAATTCCTATTCACATCGTAGTTAAAACTTTTATTTGAGGAACCTAGATGAAGAAACTTAATTCATTAATTCATTTTCCACTTATCTGCCCATCCCAAAAAGTTTATCAAGATCATTTTGAATATATATATACATCTTCACTATTCCCTACTGAGGTAGCCATTTTGGTATCAAAATATTTAGAAACCTACAATTTAAGTCCTTGGTCTACATATGCATTTATATCAGTATACTGAGGAACACATAGTTACACTCAGCACTGAACCCTGTGGGAGCACCACTCTTAACCTATTTCCATATGACATTGCCATTTGTTTGTTCTCACACTGTTTTTCTATTCCAACAACCACTCTTTAATCCAACTGCACTCTACCTAGATACCACACATGCAATAACTTCTTCATCAGCGCTTATGCAGGGCGAACATTTTTACCGCCTCTACAAAACCCCGGAATTCATTCTTATTATGAACTTTTCTCTCGCCTCTTGCCAAACTCCATTTCTCTCCTCCAGGCATTCTTTACTGACTCAATCCGCTTTTTTTCTTCGGTCTTCCCAGCCTGTCGATTCCCAGCACGATTCACCACATGACAACCGATATCATCCATCTTTACACATGAGCTCCATCTCCCATGTAATTTTCATCTTAGTTCTCTCATTTACGCTGCTTTCTGACACACACTCAACTCTCTAATGATGTTTCATTTCTCATGTTATCCAAATTTCGCCAGCCTAACACGTTCTAAGATTGTCCATCTGAACACATTCGTAACCTTAAATCTATACTTTTATTCCACACCATAGTCTCATTAGTTCACATTACTATACTTTAACACAGGTGAACAGACATACCCTCATGTACGAAGACCCTAGCAATACTCAAGACTTAGTTCCCTTTAAACATCCACAAAACATTTGAATTGCTGTCCACCACCTTTTCTGCCATTCACTAACTCTTTTTTCACTACTGTCTGCATCATCCGTGTCGCTTGTGCATTCCAATATAGTACTACTTTTGTGTAAAGATTCAGACCACTTGTTGCGAGGCTGCTCGACCAGTTAAGACTAACTTCAGCACGAGGAAACTGTCCCCAGTCGACAAACAGTAACGCTTACTCTGTTCTCGGTTTTACTTTCAAACGCCAGTCCTTTACCCCCATGGCAATATCTCTATACCAATGCTTCTTAAACTCTTCAAATTTGCCCCACAAAACCAAATAATTCGCATATAATAGGTAGGGGCACCCTCCATCTCTTCCATTTCTCCAGCATTCTAACACCATTCCTGCCACCTACCTCTTATTCTTCATAAACCCCATCCACATACAATTGAATAACCAATGAACATACACATTCCCTGCCTCACTCCGTCTATTAATCTTAAACGCAATCCACGTTTTCGATTCCCTTTATTCTTACACACGCTTTACTATCGTCATTACATACTTTTGATTCCATTCATGAGCCTACCAACAGCTTCATATATCACTAACAGCTGCCACAGAGCTTTCATATTATTAATCCTATCATACACCTGTTTCAAATTCATTAAAACACTAAATACAATTTATTTTCTTCTGCCTCATCTCAATCATTTTTGTTTCAATGTAAAGATTTTGATTCACACATCCGCTCTACCACTTCTAAAATGCACCTTGTTCTTCACCAATCAGCTCTTCAGTCATGTTCGATCACTCTTTCCTTCGTTATTACATTAAGGTGCTTCTCGAACAAAAAGTGGGAAATTGAGAAGACTCTTTGAGGCCGAGAGTTAATGATTTTTTAAATTTGATCTTTTTACTTCAATTCCCTATCTTCCTATCCTTATATAAGAGTACTGTCACTCCTCTCCTACAAATTTTCGGAACTATACCTTTACAATCTCGCCTCTATTGTTAATCATCTATACCTTCTGATTTACCATTCTTCAATTTTCTCACTCGTCCTAAACCTCTTCCATACTACTGAAATTACCTTATCCGAAAAAACCTACTTCTTCTTACGTAATCAAACTCACAAATATTATCTATCATCTCTTCATTGCTGCCAATCCTATGCAGAGTTTCAAAGTGGTCCCTCCACACTCTCTAATGTCTCTTCTTCTTTTTCTCCTTAAATATTTAAATACATATTTGCTTTGTAACCTGACCAAGTGTCTTTCAAAAAGTTCACACACCTCTCGTTTTTACCTTTAATCGTTTGCATCACTCTCCATTTCACCACTCTATGTTGACATTCTTACTTTCTAGTTTAATACACTCTTCTTACTTTTTTACTTTTTTCTTTCCTCTTCACCCATACTTTCACTAACTAAATTTTACATAAAACATCAAAATGATCTGATATTCCCACCTCCAGCCCCATCACTGATTTAACATCTATCACGTATTTCAACATCTCCTTCACCAACACAAAATAAATAATACTTTTACTTTGATACCAACCCTCGAATATTTATTGATACTCTTATGTTTGAAGATTATATTACTAACACATACCTCTCTGCCCACAGAATTCAATCCCGTTCCTACCATTCTCATTTTTTACCGCGACCTTAAAGGCACTTATTTTACCATCTCTTTTTTGATCATCTATCCAAAAGTTAGATATTATGAACACATATTATATATTATATATATGATTATATATTATATATATGTATATATTATATATTATTATATATATATATTTATATATAATTAATATATATTATTATATATATATAATACACTTGATATATATAAAAATCTGTATTAATAGTCAATATTTAGGCCTAGAAGGGGTTTTGGTACTACTGTATAATTTTAAACATCTTTAATTACATAAAGAAGAGGTTATTGAAAAAAAAAACAAAAAAAAAACACTTGTTTTATAAAAAACCGTTGTTTTTTCCCAAAAAAAAAAAAAATAAAAAAACCTTTTTTTTCACAACCCCTTTTTATGGTATAAGATATCTAATATATAGTATATATATATTTATATATATATATAATTATAATATTTTTTTTATTATATATATATATATATATAGTATAGTATATACTATATCTTAGCTATATATATATATATATAAAATATAATATATATTAGATATATATATAATATATATATATTATATAGTATTATATATTATATATATACTAGAATATATATATATGACTTAAGTAAACCACATCCCTCAAAATAATTGTGTATTGGAATGTTGGTAATAATTACGGGGAAATGGAAAAAAAAAAAAATTGATTTGCTATAAAAAGAATTACTTTTTTTCTTTTTGAGCTTCAAATTGATTTACTATGAAAGCTTATATTGAAATTTAAGTGAAGTAAATCAAGCAAACTACTTATTATTTTATTTCATATTATATATATATTGTATATATATTATATATTATATTTTATACTTATATATATATATATATATATATATATATATAATTATAGATATATATTATATATATAATATAGTATTATGATATTATATATTAATATATAGGTAATATATGTCAGATTTTTTTAATGCTCACAGTATGAAACTAGAGAACGGCAGGTCCTAATAAAAGCAAATGTAGTATATTTTGGAATCAGCGGAAATTTTTAGAGAAATTTAATTTTGTTTTTTTTATTTTTATTTTTTTTGCTTAATTCATAAAAAAAACTTATTTTTAAAAATTATTTCCCCCATTTGGCTTGAGCCGACGGGGAAGGGGGGACGAAAGTCCCCCGTCGGCCACGATGAGGCCGGAGTGACCCGCGACTCCGCCATCTTGCGGTTTCGCCTATGTATTCCCTTAGTTGAAAGTAATCCAAAAGTGTTATGTTTGGAAGTAAATTATTCTTTTTTTTTAACGAAAGGAATACCATAGGGTAAACAGCAGAGAGGCAGAGTTGGGTCTCTCGGCCTCCCGGTGAACGACGAGGGGGACTTCGACCCCCACTCGTCCTCCGTCGGCTTCGAGCCCCCCAAGGGGGTGAAAATGAATTTTTTCTTTTTATTTTCATGAATAAAAAAAAAAAAGAAAAAAAAAAAAAAAAAAAAAAAAAAAAAAAAAAAAAAAATTTCGACGATCAAAAAAAAAAAAAAATTAAAATTTTCGAAATTACATATTATATAGATATTATATATTTATATTATATATATATTTATATAATAATATATGAATATATATATATATATATATATAATATATAATAGTATTATATATACCGATATATAATTATATATATATATTGACGTCTCTGCAACTTTATGTGCATATATCAAATTTAAAATAAAAAAAAGCTTAAGCTTTGATTATTTCAATAAGCCTACAGTGACAGCACAAAGAAACAGAAAAATATTGCTTTTTTACATTTTGTTAATTTATTTAAATTATATTGAAAATTCAAATAAAGTTTCTCTTTTTTTTGGGGATTGTAAAATTCAGAATCTAAAATGAATTTCCCTGGTCTACAACTTTTACATAGCATAAAGTATTTTGAGGATGTGGTTTACTTAAGGTCCATAGTATATTATATATATATATATTTATATATATATTTTTGTCTTTACATATATATATATATATTTTTATTTTTTTCTAATATATATATATATATAATATATATATATATATATATATATATATATATAGGCCTTCTTTGGAATTGGCCCGGTAATCGATATTGATTATTTTTTATATATATATAACCTTGTAAAAATTATCGATATTATTTTAACGATATATTATTTTTTTTGATCAGATTAGTTTATTTTGATGGATACAATTTAAGCTTTTTCATTATTTTTTAATATTATTTAATATTCTTTGAAGTAAATTTTAATTAATAAACGATAGATTTTAATATTTTTTTTTTTTGCAAAGATTAATTGGGTATCATATTTTAAAGAATTTAGATTTAACAACTTGTCAATGAGCATTTTAAAAACTTTTGTCCAAGATATTAATACGAAAGAAAAGCAATAGTATATATTTCTAATTTAATCATGGGAATACTTCGGCTCTTCAGAATGTGGATAAAATAATAACCATACAATTGAAAACTTTCATTAAACTACTAATAAGGATAGATTGAGATGCATTTCAAAGATTTGTGAACAAGAAATACGCTTGCGAAAGAACACATGGTTAGAATCTAGTAACCTAGTCTCCTCTTTCTTTAATTGTTCTTCACTAGTTAATTTATCAACAAACTCATTAAATTCATTATCAGAACCATCAAGAAGAAAATAAAAATAATCAGGAAAATTCGAAAAACACATGCATAATCATAGTTATAAAAAAATAATTCAATATCAATTACCGGGCCACTTCACAATAAAATGATTGATGAGTATAAAATATCGATATTATAAGAAATAATCAATACCGATTACTGGGCCAGTATTATACACTCCTATTAGTATATATATATATATATATATATTATATGATATATATATATTTATTTATATATATATATCATATCATATATATATATTATATTTATATATATACCGTATATATATATATATATATATTATATATTATATATATATATATATATATTATATATATATATTATATACCGTAATTATAGATATTAAATATAGTAATATATATATATATATATATACCGTATATATATATATATATATTATATATTATATATATATAATTATTTATATCTATATATATATATATATATATATTATATATTATATATATATATACGGTATATATATAATAATTATATATATATATATATCTATATTTATATATATATATATATATATAATATATATATATTATATTATATATTGATATATATATATAGTATAGTATATATATATATTATTATTGCTTGACTGGGACAGACAAATTTAGAAACCTGACATTTAAGTCCCTGGTCTAAATCATTGACCTTGGTGGCACTCTCTTTACATTTTGTCCCATTGATGGACTTATACCATTTGCAGGTACAGCAATTCAACAACACTTTAATCCACCATATACATACAACCTTATTTACCACATTGCGATAAAATTTTGCATCAGGCCTTATGCTTGGAACCTTATCAAAGGCTTTTGTGAAGTGCTAGATATATTTCATAGAACCTTCTAAAAGTTTGTCGAATATCTTCCTTTTTAAAACCATGCTGGGAGCCATACATTTAAGTGAATCTGTGTAAAAGTAATATTTCAGGCAGTGAAAGTGTAGAGGATATGATAAAGATTTAGATTCCAATTATCAATAACCTAATAAGAATGCTGGTGAAAATGTTCCATTCATAAATGAGATCAGAAAATGTACTGTTCTGAATATAAATACAATGGCATCAACCTATTATTATAATCTGATTAATTTGTTTTCTCATGGAATAATAAAAGAGCCACCTCTAATATCTATTTAGTAATTAGGATCTAGAGGATTAAGACCAGACCCTTGTAGCAGGCATATTGGTAGATTGTACTGTACTATTTTTCCTAAGAAAATTTTCTGTTCAAAAAATTTCTAGAGTTCAGAAAAGAAGTTAGTTTATGTTTTTAAGAAATTATTAGTGGCAACTTCTGCATAAATTCCAGAAGCTTGCACTAAAGAATTTTCTTAAAATTTTCTTATAAAATGTAACTTAACTTTTCTGAACTTAGAAATTTTTTTTGAACTTAGAAATTTTTCAGAAAAAATAGTCACAGTACAGTATCTTACAAATATGCCCTTGTAGCCGGAGTCGGAGTCGTGGAGTCCGAGTCGTGGAGTCGTGCAATTTTCAGGAGTCGGGTGTCGGAGTCGGAGGTCGAAGAAATGTTCTGTGCAGTGTGAGTCGGAGATCGAAAGTCGAAAATTCCTGTGCAAGTGGGAGTCGAGTCGAGTCGGAAAATTCCTATGGTAAGTGGAGCGGAGTCGGAGTCGAAAATTGATGTGTAACTATTATATTATTATTTTATTGATTATTATTTATTCATATTTTATTATTATTATTATTATTATTTTATTTTATTATTATTATATTATTGGTTATTTTATTATTATTATTATTATTATTATTATTATTGATTATTATTTTATTATATTATTATTATTATTATTTAAAAATGTCGTTATCATTTTAGGAAAGAGGTTTCGTTTTGTTTCTTGCAAATTTTGAAATATATATATATATATAATATATTATATATATAGTATATGTATATTATATATATATTATATATATATTAATATATATTATATATATTAAATATATATATATAGTATAATATATATATAGATATATATAATATAATATATTTTACTTACTTCTTACTTCTCTACCAGAAAGATTTCATCCTGTCAGGTCGCGCAAGGGTCTTCTCCAGACAGTCCCTTTCCTGACACTCCTCTTCTCTTCAACCATCTCATTGTCTACAGCTGGCATCTTTTTTAGAGAATCCTCCACCCATTCGGTCCATCTCTTCTTCGGCCTACCCCGTCTTCTTCCTTCCGGTGTCCACTCCCATTTTCTTTTCGGCATCCTGTCCGGCTGCATCTCTCAGATACCCACCATTCAATCTTCCACATCCATCTTCAGTATAATCGTTCTTCACTCCTTCAGTGTCTGTGATTACTTTGGTCTTTATTTGCTTCCAGTCATTTTCTCAGAGCTCTGATGTCGCGCTTGCATTCTGCTTTCCTCTCTTTTCTCGTAGACGTCACGTTTCGGCTTCCGTACAAGCAGCGTCAGGGTCAGTATATTCGAAGATACCTTTTTAACATCTTTCCAAAGTTTCCGTCCTTCATCAATGGGTACATTGCTCTCATAGCTTGTCCATATTTTCCATTCTTCTAGTAATCTCTACTCCACATCCTCCTCTCTGTTAAAACATCCACTTAGATAAACGCAGGAATCCACCGCCTACTCCTCCTCCGACAATCTCATACCGTCATCGTTTCCTCCCGTTACCATTAAGTATCTCTGTTTTATGTACATTCATCTTCATCCTGCTCCTCCACTCTTCCGCCAAACACCTCACACTCCCGTATCTTATCATCCTCTTCACTCCAAACATGTTTAGATGCGGCCGCATACGCCATGTATCCCTCAAAAGACTCCAATCTCTCCTTCTTACTTATTACTACATCTAAATCTAATATATGAAACAATAGATATAATATATATATATATTATATATATATATATTATATTTATATAATATATATATAATATATATTATACTATATAATATATATATATATTATATATTAATTACATGCATATAAGAAAGTTTAAATGTGTCCATTGTTGCAGTGACTGTCGCAGCGAAATATTATTTGAGAAAGAAAGTAGTAGAAATGAATGACACAAGTTGGAAAGAAAGTCCAGCCTTATCGCCCCCTCTATACCTACTAGTGAGAACTCGTCTCATCAGGAAAATCCACCCTAGAGCTTGACGGTAGGACCGCGACGGAGCCTCACTATGCATATAGTCAGTGTAGGGTTCAATTCCTTGGCCCAGGTGGGCACAACCATACTCCTCACAAAACCCGCCATTCTGTCCTATCTGCGCCTTTCTTCTCGTCTGCCAAACTCACATTTTCTCTCCTGCAGACCTTCCGTTTACTGACTCAATCCACTTTGTTTTCGGTCTCCCAGCAGCCGGTCGATTCCCAACCACACTCACCACTATACATCCGCTTAACCAATCGACTTCATTCATCCTTTCCAACATGACCAAACCTTATCAACGTACTTTCATTTATCTTCTGCATTTATCCCTTTCTTCCACACCACATAATCTCTAAACGTTCACTCCACATTTTATCATTTTCTCACACTACCACGGCCTAAGAGATGGTCCATCTGAAACACATTGAATTTAGATTATACCTTTATTAAACACATAGTCTCACTACTGATACATTAACCAGGTAACAAATACCCTCATGAAAGACCCTAGCGGCACTCAAGACTTAGTCCTTTCACAGTCCACCAACGATTTAATTGCAATAGCCACTTCCTGCCCTTCACAACTTTCTGACTCACTCTGCATATCCCGCTTCCTTTATCCAACACAATTCCTAAATAAAAGATCTAAACTCAGACATTGTTCCAGCTGCTCCATCTAACATTAAACTTCATTACGAGACTGTCCTCACTACAACCGATAACTGTAATCTGATTCAACGTTTACTTTCGAAACCCCTCGCTTTTACCACCTTTGAGCCAAATCTCTCTACCAGATTCCTCCAACTTCTTCAGATTACCACACAAAACCAAATCACCGCATATAATAGGTAGGGCACCCTCCACTCACTCCATTCTCCATCATTCTAACCATTTCATGCCATCCCCATCATCTAATTCTTTCATAACCCCATCCATATACAAATTGATAACCAAGGAGACATAAAACATCCCTGCCTCACTCGCTATTAATATTAACCAATATTAATTATTTATATAAAATAGATATATATATTATATATATATATATATATTATATATATATATATTATAGATCTATATATATAATAATATATATATTATATCACAAAGTAATTAAGTAATGATTTTAACTTTTTAATTACACTTGAGACTGAAAGTATTAAACTGTTAATTTATAATTGCTGTTTATAATAAAACTAAAAATTAGTTGCATAGTATTAATTACGTTATACATTTGTGTCCGAATGGATATATTTGTTTGCAATGTGGTGGCGCCATGATTTTATATCTTTTATGGACTTTACGTATAGCATTTGGGGATTAGATTCATTGGAAAAGTGGTATTATTTTTTATTGCTCATAAGGTTAGCTGAAAGATAAAAAAAAAAAATAGTTTAAGCAAAAATGTTTTATCTGTAACTCTGTAAAGCGCACTAAGCCTGAGTGCAGAGTGCGGAAATTTTGAATTTTACTGATGGAGCGAGATCAGAGTCGGAGTCGAAAATTTTGTTTGAGTGGAGTCGGAGTCGATGTCCGAAACGATTTTGTTTAAGTGGAGTCGGATGTTCGGAGTCGAAAATTGGTGTATGTTTGTAATGAGTCGATTCGAAAATTCCAGAATTTGAATCTTAAGGAGTCGATCGGAAGTGCGGTAAGCGGGGGTTCTCGAAAATTATCATTTTTACGACTGTCCGCACAAGCCCTGCTACTGTAAGCGTACAATTGTCATCACAATTCATTATGATGTGCCATATATCAAAATGTTTGAGAAGGCTATGTTTTAATAAAAGTTTGTTAAGTTTGCAATTAGCAGCTTGTTTTGTTGGATTTCATTGGAGAGATGGTGCTTTATAAAGATCCAGAAATGTAAAGTCTGGAGGAAGTTTGTGTGGATTTACCAAAGAAACACTTATGTGAGAAGAGTGTATATCTACATACTTGAATTGAACTATGATATAATTCCTTTACAGTTCGTAGGTAAAAACTAAAAATTTCATAAATAATGTTTAGCTATTCATACTAATTTTACCTGAAAACGTTTTAAATTCGTAATCTTTGATCTTTGATGAAACACTGCTATGAATCTAACAACATAGTATGTGAAACAGCTTTTTAAAGTTCCTTCATATCATTTATAAAAATGGTAAAATAGTTTTTCATGAAACTATAAAAATTTTGAAAATTTAAAAAAAATGTCAAGGTCAGTAGCATGCTCAATTTTTGTTGCAAATTCCCTTAAGTATAAATGGTATTTTCTGAAGAAACCAACTTTTAATTCCTTTTTTTTTTATTTTTTGAATCATGAATACGCATACGGAAATTGTTATGTAGTTTCTTTAAGTGGTTGATTGTTTTATGTTTTGTATTTGGTTAATCATTGTTTTGTTTTTTTTTTTTTTTTATTTAATATTTCTTTTTATTTCTTGTTTGTGATTTGTTTTGAGTTGTTTTGTTTGTTTTTTTTTTTTTTTTTTTTTTTTTTTTTTTTTTTTTTTTTTTTTTTTTTTTTTTTTTTTTTTTTTTTTGTTTTTTTTGTTTTTTTTTTTTTTTTTTTTTTTTTTTTTTTTTTTTTTTTTTTTTTTTTTTTTTTTTTTTTTTTTTTTTTTTTTTTTTTTTTTTTTTTTTTTTTTTTTTTTTTTTTTTTTTTTTGTTGTGTTATTTTATTTTTGGCTGTTGTTTTGAAGTTTTTTGCTTTTCTTCCTAATAGTTTTTATTATTTACTTCCATGATTATCTCATATTTATTTTCCATTCATTCTTTTTTTTTTTTTCATTTTGTTTATTCAATTTTTCTTTTCTTCTATTTTCTAGTTCTTTGATTTTCTTTTCAATTGCTATGTTTGTTTATGTTTAATTATTAACCTTAGGCTATTCTTCAGTATTTTTTTACTTTTTTTTTTTTTTTGTTTTATCCTTATATTTTATAGATTAATGTACTTGTGTGAATTGTTTTCATTTAGTACTTTGCTTCATTGTGTTTTTGCTCAGTGGTGGAGTTTTAGTGAGGTTACTTTAGTTACTATTCTAGGTGCATTTTCTTTAATTTTCTTAGGGATCATTCAATTTGTTTCATGTGGATTTTTCTTTATTTCTGAATGTTGGTTTAAGTGGTTAACTCTTTATTGGAACTGTTTTGATTCGCAGACTGGCCTCTCATTGAATCTTCAGGGGCTATTATTGTTCTTTTTAAGAGATATCGGCGAATTTTGTGATTTCTTACTTTAGTTTGATCGTTCTCTTTATCTTTTAGTTTTTTTTGCTTTATTTCTTGGTCTTCTATGTTTTCATATGAGGTGTAAGTCTTAATGGTTTTTTGGTTCTGGTTTATTTAGTTGATTCTCGAATTTGGTGATTTGGATGGGGCTTGCTCGTTTTATGTGAATTGAAATACTGATGATTACGAACTTATATCAAAACATTGTGGAGTTTGGTTGCATAGCGTTGAGGTGTGGTCTGTTTGCGGAGTTAGTTCTGTTGCAGAGAGATTTTTGAGTGTATTTGCACGAGTTTGTTAATTTGTTTGTTTGTTGTTCATTGTTAATTTCTTATTTATTAAATATTATATTTATAATTTAGTTTTTTTTTTTTTTTTTTTTTTTTTTTTTTCATATTATTATATTTTTTTTTTTTTTGTGTTTTTTATTTGTTCAATATATTTGTTTTGTAAACGGTGGGGTTTTTTTTTTTTTTTATTTGTTATTTATTATTTTTTTCATTTTTATTATTTTTTATATTATTTATTTTTATTTATTAATTATTTATTATATTATGTATTATATATTTTATATTAGTTAATTATTTATATACGAGTTAGTTATATTTATTTTTCGAGTTTTAATCTGATAATAGTTTTTTGTTATATCATGTTTTAAGTGTTGGATTGTTGTATATAATGTAGTTAGTTTTGATGTAGTTTCATTATTTATCAGTTGGTATGTCTGTTTTTTCAGTTGGTATGTCTTTTTTTTTTAATAGTGGTGTCTAGTGGGCCGGTCTGGCGGTTATGGCTACGTCGCTGTATATGGATTAAGTATATATTACTTTTTGTAGTTATTATATATTATTTTAACTTTATTGTTATTATCAGTTATGCGAGGCTGGAGTGGTTTTGGAGGTAGCTGTCTGAGATGAGTGATGGTATTTTATAGGTGTTATTTTTACATAATAATGTAATTAAATTTATTTGTGTTTTTCGTTATTCTCATATTTTTTTGCTCGTTAGTGTCGCATAATGAGTTGAGTGGAGTTTGTTGCAGTTTTTTCCGTGGTCTCGCTGTTATTAT
This sequence comes from Trachelipus rathkii, assembly GCA_015478945.1. NCBI lineage: Eukaryota > Metazoa > Arthropoda > Malacostraca > Isopoda > Trachelipodidae > Trachelipus > Trachelipus rathkii. The sequence continues at coordinate 37,169 of JABUQX010002008.1, read as the reverse complement.
ATTTGTTGTTTAATAAAGATCTGATTTGATGTTGGTGCTTTGGGGGGTGGTATATTTAATTTATTTGCAATGCGTGGTAGTATGTTTATTATTCTTCTTAGTTCAAGTTATTACAAAACCTACGTCCAATTTCGTTTTTTTTCGTTTTTATTTATTGGTAATATTTTACTCTGGTTTGTTATACATTGTTTTAAAAAATGTTAATTAATGTTATTTTATTTGACTAGGTATTGTTAGAAGCAAGAGAATTTATGTCACTTTGTGAAAGTAGAGGGGGGGGATGTAGCGATGTTAAGGTGAGATATGAGGGCGGAGGAGTATTGCTGTCATGGTTCTTATCTTGGTGAAGTTTCGTTTTCGTTACCAAATTTATCATAGAGATTTGGGTGAATTTTGTTATCGGTAGTATTACTTTAAGGTTAACATTTTTTGGCCTGTCCTGTTTTTTTATTTTTTTTTTGGCGTGATAATTATTTAAGTATTTCACCTACTCGTGCGATGAATGACATAATATATATTATTTTTTGTTAGTGTGTTATAATCGAAGAAATGTTATCCATTTTTCTTATGATTGTATTTCGTGGTCGATTAAGGTGTAAGAAGGAAGGAATGGACTTTTTTATACGAAATAATAAATAATTTTGTTTATGAATTGATATTTCACAATAGCTTTTTAAGTTAAAATCTTTTTTATTGTTTTTGTTAATATTTTTTTAAAAAAAAATTTTTACATGAGGGTGTTCCAAAATTCAGTTTTCTGGAAAATATCGTATTAATAGTTAGTGATGATAATTAATGTTGAAGCTATATATTATTTATCTTCTGATGTGGTGTATAGGTGCTAATAAATATTCATGATAATTTTACATTATTATATTTGTATTTGATAATTACGACCATAGATGTGTTCCTTCATCTGTGCAAGTTATTGATTCTTCGGTTTTATTGTTTTTTTAAGAAATTACTAGTTGCCAACTGACAAATTGCCTCAAAAAAAAATTTTATTTTTATTTATACGTTGGTGGTTATTGATTTGCTTTAGTGCGTTTGTAGGCGTCTCTCTTACTTCGTAATAAACAGTTTGCTGATAGGTTTGTGTAATGTGAGTGGTGTTATAATGAATTATTAGTATTTTATGTTGTAATTCAAAGGATACGATTATGTATCAAATTTATGAGATTCTAACTTTTTTGGTCTCTTTTCAATTATTGTTATTGTGTGTAGTGCTATAGTATCTAAATGTTCGATATAAATTAAATTATTTTATCTTTGTATTATTTAGTATTTTAGTATAATTTTAAATATTGTCTTACTTGTTTTTATATATCTTTTCATTTCATAAATTTAATATATTTTGATATATTAATAATTTTGATCATTAATCCTTTGTTTTATTGCTCAATAATTAAATCATATAAATCATTATTATTTATAAATATTACTTTAAGCATTTTGTTTTTATTTTTTAATAATTATATAATTATAAATTATTAGTTTGTACAAATCACAACTGCTCATAATCATATTGATAATGTATAAGCGCGACATTAATTTCGTTATGCTAAGTGACTAAGTTTTTTGAAAGTGTGCTTGGTGGTGTCTCGCTCGTTTACCTCCATGATATTGATTGTTAAATAAAAATATAATTACGGGGCATCTCTTTATTCTGTATAAAAAATGACTGTTCTTGTGGTTGGTGTCCTACGTTTTAATGTTTATATTTATTATGATATAATATATTTATTAATATATTATTTTATTATATTAGTAGTAGTAGTATATATATAGTATATATTTATATTTTATATAATTGATTTACTAGCATAAATTATTTTAAAACGTGAGTGTATTACATAGTTCTAATTAATGTAAATATTTATGTTTCTAGTAGTTTGAGACGTCGAGAAATTACGTATATATTGGTCTTTTCGAGGCTTTGATATTGCATAATTGCTTAATCAACATTGGAATTGGGTAACCACATCTTATTCACTTTATAACCTAGGCATATATTAATTATGAAAATATTTGTGGTTTTATGATATACTGAAAAGAACATTCACATTTTAAACCTAGCTCTTAAAGGCCTTTTGGAAATGCCATGCTTATAAATGTTTTAGCTTCGCATAATAGCATTTTATTAGTGGTCGTCTTTTATTGTTCTTGCAC
>JABUQX010002008.1:25000-30000 GCA_015478945.1 Trachelipus rathkii | reverse complement strand
AAGAGTTCGTAGACATGAAATTTCATTAATCTAAGAAATAACCGTAATATTATTTATAATTAATATTTATGAAAATATTAATATAATATTCCTGCAATGATTTATTTAAAAAATTTAATCATAATATATTATTAATATTTATATTATATTATACAAAATATGATTGAGATGATTCGATTAAAAATATTAATCAATATTAATCTATAATAAGTTTGGTATTATATATTTTTAGTATATTTATTTTATCTCCGTAATATTATATAGAATCATAAATTTGTAATTAATTATTATAATTATCGATTATTTATAGGAAAGCATATATTTTATCATTATATAATATAATAATATATAGGTGAAATGACTCTTTAAGCATAAGAAATTCTATAAGCACCTCGTAAGTAATATTAATTTACTTATATTTTTATTGAAAATTATCTATATTTTATTATTGCTAAAATATCCTAGTCCAACACAATCTCTAGTGGTGATAAATCTATTATATTATTATTTTAATTCTGATCTCTCTGTACGACTTTTTATTTAATAAAATTAACTTTTTTGTGTTGATTTATCTAAATAATAAAATTAAATTTGTTATATATTCACTAGATTTTCTTGTCTCGCCTAATACTTATAAGAATCACCTTTTAAGATTTTATTTTTGTTGAATCAAAAATGGAAACCCGATATAATCTATTAAGTATTATGCAAAGAGGTTACTCTAATTTCATCTATATAACGAACAAAGACACACACATAATACTACACCACAACACTATCACACACAGCACACACACACAACACACAACACACATAGATTATATATACCGTATAATATATATATATATCATATAATTTATTCACACATATATATAATATAAAATATACGATCACATAACTAAACACACACACTCACGTTTTACATACACCTACCACATATTAATATATATAGTATTATGATATATATAATATATATACTTAAATATTAATACTATATATAATATATATTATAATATATTTATATATTATTATATTAATATTATATATATACTATATATTAATATTATATATTAATATATATATAATATATATATATATATATTATTCTATTACTATTAAATATATTAATATATAATATATAATCCATAATTATAATAATAAAATTATATATAAATATCATAATATATAAATAATTATTAATATGTATATATATATATATATATATACTTATATATATAATATATCTATGGTATATATATATATATTTAATATATATATAAGTATATTAATATATTATATATATATATAATATATAATAATATATATATATATATAAGTATATATATATATTTAAATTGTAGAGTATCCTGATCGCTCTGATAATAATTGATATATAATACTCTAGTAAACTTTTGGAGGAGGAGAGCGATTTTATTGATAAATAAAAATTTAATTTTAAGACAAATCAAGTTAAGATTTTATGGTATTATTTTTAATTAAGAATAAAAAAAAGTTTATTATTACTGGAGTTCTATTATAAATTTTGTACTGGATCCACTACCATTCCTAATCTATATTTAAAATTCAACATGGAAGTAAATTGTTTAATTTAAGTTTACTGATGATACTAAGTTTACTATCCTGTTAAAAATATTAAGGAGGGTTTGAAAGCTCAACGTGATTTAAATAAACCTCACGTATTGGTCTGTCGATTTATAATCGTATTTCTCATATAATATCTCTTTCTTCCATTGATTCATTCCATATTAAAATGTTTATTACTATTATTTAATCAACTGTTTATTACAGTATTAATTAATTATCATTATTAGTATTCTAATTAGTAATCGTAATTAATCGTTAAGTATTATGAATTAAACTCTTATATTTGTCTAATATTAAATTATTTGTAGTTGTTAAATTTATAAGTGTGTTAAATAAACTTTATAATTGGACAATTCTTTATTAAATGAGGTCAGTGTTATTAGAGTTGTGAGATAAATTAATTGATTTAAATTTATCCAAAGATAATTGATCTGTTATTTATGGTTATTTTAGATGTTTTGTGTAGGTATTGTTTAAACCAGGAATAGATGTAACAAAAGGATGGAAATAATATTAAACCATATTGTAATTATTGTAATGGTATTGTGATCTATATGAACATTGATAGTGATATTGATTTATGTCTAGTTAATGGAATTTATGTATGGTATTATGTTAACTTATATTACTTATTATTATTAAGGTATAGTACTTGTAGACTTTTATTGATTGAATTAAATTTGAATCAGTCTGAATTTTGGATGTAAGATCTAAAGAAATATTGGATGAGTATGCAAGGTATTAATGCTTGAAGGAAGTAATGTGCAGTTTGGCAGAGGAGTAAGAATGAATTAGTTATCATTATATTATTATCAATTTTGGACCATGATTAAAACTTGGTCGTAGGTGTTTTAACTGTGATAGAAGGTTTAAATTTTAGTGTTTGTTGTTGGTCTTATTGTCACACTTCACAGAATGGAAATGATATACACCTACTATTTTTGACTTGTTTTATTATAATTTTATCTATGTATGTATATGTGTCTATATGTCAGTCTTCTGATTGAATTCCTATTATAGATGTGTTAGTATTTATTATTTTCTGACTTTGCGTAACTGAGTACTCTATTATTCACTTTTATGGGATTATTATTTAATTAAGGAGACGGTATAATGTGGTGATTAGACTTTCATTTATTTTCTGATGCTGCTGTACATGTACTTTTTTACTACTAGACTTATTTAAATAATCTAATTCAGTGATGTTAAATAAGCATACGACATCACATAAAGTATACACCACAAAGTATACATGTAGTAAGAGTTGATAATATAATATAATAAATTATAATAATAATATAAATATAAATAAATACATATAATAATATAATAAATAAATATAAATAAATAATAAAATATAACATTTTATTAATATAAATAATTATAAATTATAAATAATAAAATAATAATATAATTAAATAATATAATACATAATAAAATAATATAATATACAAAATTAAATAATTATTATTAATATAAATATATAATAAAAAAATAATAAATAATAATTACAATATTAATAATATAATAATAAATAATTATATTAATAATGAATAATATATATAAATTTAAAGAATAATAAATTAATAATAAATAATTAATAATAATAATAATATAATAATAATATAATAATATATAATTAATATAATTATTGTTATTATTATATATATTATACTATATATATTATATATATATTAATATATATAACTTTATAATATAATATATATATTATATACGTAATCTATATTACTATATATATATATTTATATAATATATAATATCATATATATCTATATATTATATTTATATAATTATATATATATATAATATATAAATTATATATAATATATATATTATATTCATAAAAGATTATATATATATATCTATACTATATATAAAATATATATATTATATATATTATATATTTATATATATATATATTATATATATAGTATATATTATATATTATTTATATATATTAATATATATTAAATATATATAGACCCATATCTATTATCTTATTAAGGTTTCATTATTGGTCAATATTTATATAATTAATCTGACTAGAAACTGCAGAATCTTTAAATATTGTTCATGTGCAATTTGATTTTAACCTGTTCTTATAAATTTGATTTACGACGTATAATAAAATATTATAATATATTATATATATTAAGTATAAATATTTTATATAATATATATATTAATAATTATTTAATATTATATTACTATATTTAATTATATATAAGTATAATATTAATATTATATCTATAATATTTATAGTATATATATATATATATCTATATAATATATATTATATATATATATAGTATATATATATAATATATAATATATATATATATATATATTATATGGGGTGGATGGTGGTTGGTGGTGGTATGGCCGATACGTAGTATGTGCGTGGGTTGGTGCGCTAAAAAGCTATAAAAACAACTTTTAAATTAAAAAGAATCAAACCATTGCAATAGCAATCATATTCTATTTTTGTTCCCATGTAATCAGGTTTTTTAAGATATAAATATACTTCACATTTCGACTTGAATGAAGTCTACTAATTTATTTTAGACTAAAATATAATTAATTCACTCCTGAGTTAGAGATATATATGTAAGTATAATATATATATATTATATATATATATTATATTAATTTATTAATATTATATATTTATTCATTAATATATTATATGTATATATATATATATTATAAATATATATTACTATATATATATATATATATATAGTCTTATTTAATTATATATATATAATAATTATATTATATATATATATATTTATTGTAATATAATTAATATTAATATATATTAAATAATTAATATATATATATATATACTATAATATAATCATATATATTATATATATAATATATATTATATCCATATATATAATACATATAATATATATTATATATATATTATATAATATACATATTAATATATATATATATATATATATATAATATATATATATATATATATATATAATAATATATATTATTGTAATATATATATATATATAATATTAATTATATATTATATTATATATAATATATATATATATATCTATAATATATATATATTATTATATATTATATATATATTAAATATATATATATATTATTCATATTAATATATATATATATTATATTATAATTATAAAATTAATATATTATATATATTAATATTATATATATCTATATTATAATAATATATATTTATCTATAATTATATTAAATATTTTATATAAATAAATATATATATATATATATATATATATATATATTAATATATAATATAATATATATATTAATTTATTATATAATTATATATATATATTATATAAATAAATAAATAAATT
>JABUQX010002008.1:10000-20000 GCA_015478945.1 Trachelipus rathkii | reverse complement strand
CCCAAGCGGTTTGGGCAGCACCGAAAAAGGTCTCTCCAAATCTAGTCGTTCTCATTTATTTACTCCTCATGATGCTCTCTCCCCAACCACCTGGACTGGCGGCGGACACATCATTCCCTATGTATCATTGCAATCCACCACGTACAAACATCTTACCGACCATAGAATTATGATTCTTAGGGATGCACTTGAAAAAGCTTTAGGAAGTTGAAGACTCTTCCTTTACGTTAATGAGAAACGGGTCCCTTCTCGTTCAAGCTACTACTATGAATCAAAGTTACATCTTGTCATCCTTAACGTCTCTTGGAGATATCGATCTTATTCCCACTCTTGACAAATTGAGAAGCGTTCAAAGGCACTATTTATGCTCACGTGCAGGAAATAGAAGACATTGCTTTCATTCTAAGCCATCTAACGGAGAGATTTCTTGTTGCAAATGTAAAGAGGTTTTCCCCCATGTCAAGACTCCCTTGACACTCCAATTCCTTGCTTAGTGCTGAATAAATCCCTTTTCCACCTATAAAGGTGAAAGTAGGGTTTACAGGCTATAGTGTTCGTCCGTTTATTCTCCGACCCAGACGTTGTTTTAAGTGCCAACGGTTTGGTCATCCCTGAAATACTGTTGGTGTGTCGGGGGCCGCGTGACATCTGCGCGGTCAGCGGAGAATTTAAAATTCCCTATGTATGTAAACACTACACTGAAAAAAATTGTGGGAGAACCCCACAGTATCTCTTACCTCAAATGCCCGTCTTATCGGTTTGAACAGGAGGTTTTGGGGTTATGTACCATACAAAAATTGAGCTGAAGAGATGCTATACATCAACTTAAGAGAAATATCCTACAAGACCAAGGCATTCCTAAGTTACAATTGCGGCAGCTCCCTCTGCCTCCGCGTGGCAACCTATCGATGCAATCATTGCTCCTACTCTTGAAATGGGTGTCCCTGAGCAGAAACAAAAGATTAAGCTTTAAACCAAAGATTATTTGCTAAAATATAAAACATCTGAAATCCTAAAGCAGGACATATCGACAAAAAAAAGCAACACGGAAGAGACCTCACTTCATGTCTATTGCCTAGGCAAAAGCATTGACATCGATATATTGTACCCAATCAACCACAGCTGTTGAACAACCTACGAACCAACCCTTTGATAGCATGTTGGATTTTTCAAGTTCCGAATCCTCCTATAGTTGTTCTTTCGAGTTTCCTATCACAGCACTCCCTAAAGGATTCTACACCCTACCGGGTCAAATGGATTCCAGTTGCGAAATGGAGCTTGATGGGATGTTCCCGTCTACTTCTAAAGCTTCTGAGAATGGTAAAAACCCGTTCAACGCAAACATCGCAAACGCTATAAAATTTCTGCTGCAGTCGGCGTCATAAAAGAACACCTTGAGGTCTCTCATCCTAAGTCAGATTCTCCAACCTTCCAATGTGACTCATCTGATGCCTTATTGACAAAATCTCCAGCATTAGGCTTTCATATTTCACAGAACCTCTGGGAATCACGGAGTGTCTCTTCAACTCCCCCCAGTATAGATCGCTTTCTCTCTCTGTTAACCCAACCGAACCTATACTGGATCCCGATCTCACAAGTCACAACTAGAACGCCTTCACAAAAAGGTGGCCCATTTCCGGTGACACCTTCCTACACTGCCTTCACGGAAAAGCCCCATACTCTCCACCCATTTCTGAATCTGCTTGGTTGGTGCATGATACTGATATAGCTCCCATTCCTAAATATGAGCATTCTGGTTGCTCTGCCAACGACCAACTACATCCACATAACATGGACTTTGTCGAATCCAACTTATTTCGTATTCAGGACGAAGCCTCTCACTCAAAACTACCATCCCCCCCCCCCCCCCAAAAAAAGCGATCGTACAGTCATCGTCGTCCGACTATTCCTTGCAACCAGAATTTATTGCTCCTAGTCAGGAGTCACGTCTCAGCCTCTCCATCCTATCTGATTATTTTTCCGACATTTTCTAGCTACATAGAGACAATTGTCTCAAGAAGACCATCATCATAGTACTCACAACAACACAACATGTTCACCTTCCTCAGTGGAATTGTCGTAGCTACTATTCGAATTTTGATGAACTCGATCGTTCAACTAATAAACTTATGCACACAAAAGTACTTATGTTTGTAGGAACTTCGACTATGATGCTCCTTCGGAATACAAATCGCTTCTAACATCTATAAAACTAGATGACAATGATAGGGGAAGCGTCGGAATTTTTATTCATAAGTCTGTCCCCTATTCTCCAGTCCATCTTCGAACTAGACTTAATGCAGAGACATCACGAGTCCATTTGTCCACCGATTTCACTTTTTTCGATCTACTCGGCTTCCAGTAATGAGTTCACCAAGGCCGACTTAGTCAACCTTCTCAAGCAGCTTCCCACACTGGTTGTCATATTCGTTGATTTCAACCTTTGTCACTCCTTATGGGGTAACTCCGTCACCTCGCTTAAGGCTAAGATCCTTTCCGATCTAACCCCTTTTCCCTGGGATGCCTTAACATTGGACTCCCTACCTATGAACGTTTAGATACACACTCCTCTTCCTGTATAGAAATCTCCTTTAGTCTTATGGATCGCTTCACATTGTCCCACTTTGATTATTTGCATGGCAGCGACCATCATCAATTGTTAGAACCACATTACCGCTGGAATTATGGTCGAGCGAAGTGGGCCCTAGCTATCCAATTTTGTCCCTTCAATGAGTAGTTTTCGACCACTGACGCGCCTTGAACTTCTTCCAGCAGGTTATCATCACAGCAGCAGAATCTTGCATCCCGCGGCCTTCACCAAAATTTCTCTCTTTATCCAATGCCTACTGTCAGACATGTCCATCCAGATCCATTGATCAGCTTTTTGATCAAGCCAGTTTACTTTGGATGAACGTGTTTCGTAGGGCCTTGTCCTTAGCGCATTATTATTTGTTCCCCGAATTCAATAACGTCGTTTCTGCCGTCCCAGCGACAGTAAAAAAGTTTCCTGTATGTTGATGACCTGACGTTATACATCGATAATAATTTGACAAATAGACTCTTTCTTTATGTAATTCAAGTTTCAAGTCATTTTGACAAAAATTGTAGGACATGAACTTTTTGTCATATTTTGTCAAAAACATAGTATGCTTTTCAAGTAAAAATACAAATCAAATCAATAGAGACCGAGAAAAACACCTGAAAACGATGTTGTAGATGTCAGAAAATGCTTCTGTTTGCTTTATATTAGGTCAATTTTGGTTGAAAATTAAGAAAATTATGACCATTTCTGGTTTGTAGCTAAAACCTCCCTTCAGCTCATTCAAAATCAAATTCTACGTTAACCACCTAACATTACTAATATGGAGGTCTTCAATGTCCCCTTGCAATTGTCAGCAGCATTGTTACCTAACGTTTTGCTAGTGTTGTTACTATACGTCCTAAACATTGCTCTCGCACTTTCAAATTACTATTAATGGTACCACACACCAAAAAAAATTTAGCTTTATTTTTTTATTTTTTTTTTTTTTGCAAACAGTCTCTGTCATATATTAAGATCCTTATTTGAGTTACCTATGAAAACTCCTTACACTTTTGATGTGGGAATTCATTTGCCACTTATCAGCCTAACCAAGAGGTTTTTTATCCAAGTCATGCTAAACTTGCATACAACTTTCAAGATTTCCAACATAAGTAGTCAATTTAGTATCATGAACAAGATTAGAAATCAAACTTTTTATTCCCTCATCTAAATCGTTGTCTTATCTTCTGTTACTCAACTAATTTTTTATCCACTTAGAAGCCACTCTCTCTACTTCATAATAAAGATGGGCAAAATCGTTCATGACTCCGAACGAAGAGTCACCAAAGATATGTAAAAAAATACTAGTTCAATTATTCCCTATAGTTTCTTTTACTTTCAACCACTCTAATTTTAAACAAATAAATGGCAAAATCATAATAAAGATGCCAAATTATGGAAAAATATTTTGACACTTCCAACACAGTATAAATCTCTACTATGCTATTACCACATAATGCTTGCAATTCCCTAGCCATTAGCCAACTACGATATTATTCCACTAGACTCTCTCTAGATCCAATATATTTGAAGCTATAGCTTTAGATTCATGTAGGCAAAGAGACCTACATGAGAATCTTAATAGTGCATATGGCAACCTAACTTAAATACCAGAGTCGACAATTTATCTTTCCCATGCAAAAGAACCGGAGAGTCAAAAGATGAAAACCCCGACAAACCTGTTGAACCAATACTTTAATACTGCCTAACAGCATTATACAGCTTTTATAAACTTCCCTTCATCTTTGTAAACGACACGCATTATTATAGTCTAGCATCTTATTACTTATTCCTTGTCCAAACACTGATAAAGCCATTCTTTATTATTGCTTAAGCAACACCCAATATTTTTATTGGTCCAGACCCCAAGTCGAACCCTCATCTTAGCAGTAAGTCTTAAAAGTAACTTATCTTATTTTGAATGTACATATATACCTGTGTTATTACAATATTGCGCGGTACATTTTCTAGGCATATTATTTATAACTGGATCTTTAAAAACAATAATTTTAAAAAGACAAAAAGAAAAATTGTAATACATACTGGGAAAAATTCTAATAGTTGACAGCCATTCAGCTTTTATTAGTTTTTATAAAAAGCCAAAATACAAGAAACGTTTTGATAGTTAATAATATAAAAGAATATATCAAATAGTTTTTAATTGGATTAGTAGCTATGTTAGTAGTTAGTACTATTTATGATGTTCAAACAGCAATATTTTAAAAAATATATATTAGGCATTTTCCATAAAAAAAAAAAAAATTTTAACACAATAAATATTAAAAATATCTATGAATTTAAATATGAATTTTGCTAAATACAAAGCAATTTATATATGTTTTTATTTTTTGGCGGGATATTTTGCAGTAATAGTTCGAGTTCAGCAAGATTCTTAAAAAAAAAATAGATACTTTTTTAAAATCAATCGATGTTTTGTTATACCTAGAAGCAATGTTGTCAATTGTTGTTAATAAAAACTTGCCAAATTTACGATATTTTTATTAGCAACATTATTCATTGTTTTCATATATCATCTTTTTACATTCAAAAAATCTGCAAGGTTCAGATAAGTTTGGTTACATGGACACGGATTTACTGTGCATAGTTAAAAAAATTATCATAACCTAAACTTAATGGGTCATAAAATGAATTTAAACAAAAAAATTTTTTTTTTGGTAGATTGATCAAATTTATAAATGAGAGAGGTTTGGCACACTGTTTTAGAACTTTTACATGGGGATGAAAAATATGTAAAAACACTGATTATCAAAAAAATATTGATATTTCGTCAGAATGTTGAACTCAACTATTACCAACTTTGCCGGGAAAAGTACACTGCATACAAGATGGTCCGTAAATTATAACATTGGATTGAAGTACTAATAATATCTTTACTATGATGTCATTCTCACGATTTGAAAAGTGAATGAAAACTCTCTTAAGTTTAAATACTATGGTTTAAATAAACGAAAGGGAAAATCATATGGAAGATGCCAAATTGTGTAAATAGTATACATTGCTGACACTTCCAAGCATTGCCTAGCGAATTTTACATCTTTTCAAATGATTTTGTTTAAAATTTGACCGGTTGATAATTAAAAAAAAATTGATTACTTGATCTAGGTTTTTAACATATCTTTGGTGATTCGTCTTTCGGATCACGATTATGAATGATATTGCAGATCCCTATTCCATAGTGTGAGAATTTTTGCAGCAAGCTAGCGACTATTTTAACCGGAGCATTGACCGGAGCAATTTTCCCATTTTAACTGGTAAACCTATAAAAAAAATAAAAAGTAAAATAAAATAAAATTCTTCAGACCTCATACAGCATCAAATTTCAAAAAATTCAATCTTTCAGATAAGCCTAATTATCACTTTAAAAATAATGGAAATCAAAGGATTAAACGAGTCCATAAAATCTAATAATAGGTCTGCCTCTTATTATGCTTTACAAAATTTCAAAACTTACATAAATCCAGTTAGTGGAAATGAATCTTCGCATAGTATTGATTCCTCTACTCCTAAATTTAAAGTTTTTTTTTGCAATCAAGTAAATTTTATTCTCCCCAAGGACATGTGATGACAAATTGTAATATCTATCATAATTATGATTCTAGAGTAAAAAGATGTTTATAATGAAATAAGCTTATGCAGTAAATGTTTGAGCTCTAAGCAGGTCAGGTCAATGCCCTGGACTTGATGAGCAACCTTCTTTCTGTTGCCAAGTTTGCAATAAAAGGTCATATTACTGCTCTTTGTAAGCAAAGGAAGGTCACACTTTAGTAATTGTATGTCTTAGTTTTAATCAAAGTACCAATAATTTATACTAGTTAGCCTCAATAATTGTAAGGGTTGGCAGAGGTAAAAACTTGACCCCAATTTGATGCCTTGTAGATTCCGGGTTCCAAAGGTCCCATTCAAAAAAAAGGCTTAATATAAAGGCCAATGCATAACCTTAAATTTTGATGTAAGAGAGAGTGTTGTCTGTGTTTTATCTAGTATGATGAAGTAAATTTTTCCCAGGGAAACTTTATGTTAACTTTGGCAAACCTGACAAACTATAGTTAACTAAGACTCTCTTTCTTGTTCCGTCAGCAAGACAAAAAATAAAAACATTTTTGTAAATTATTAGTTAAAAAAATTTATACCGATATCAACACTACTAAAAACCTAGCAGATCTGATTACCAGAGGTGTTACAACCTTTCAAATGCTGTTATGCTTGGAACTTTTAGATCATACCCAATACCTATTGCTTTTTTTTTTATTATTATAAATATACAATGAACACTGCAGGCAAACTTGTGGAGCAGAGCCCTATTCAAGGAGGGGGTGTACTCATTTTACATCTGAGCAAAATGAAGCTATGACTAAGGAGAAAATGGTAAAACTCCAGTATTTGATCTAAGTATTTTCTGAAAAAATTTTTTAAGTTAAAAAAAATTTCTAAGTTCAAAATTAAGTTAAATTTTTTTAAGAAAATTCTTTAGTGGCAAGCTTCTGGAATTATGCCAGAAGCTTGCCACTAAACAGTTTTCTTAAAAAACCCAACTTAAATTAGCTTTTCTGAACTTATAAATTTTTTTGAACTTAGAAAATTTTTTCAGAAAATATTTAGATCAAATACTGGAGTTTTACAGAGAAAATAACATTCTCCCACCCGACCAATATCAAAACTGGGTCTCACTTTGTTGAGTGATTGTTCTACCACTGAGCTACCAGGCATAAGATTTGAAATAGCCCCTTTTCACTGGTAAAGTCCTGGATATGCTCAGTCGAAATCCAGCCTTTACTACGTAGATTTGAAGATCTGTGTAGCAATGTCCAAATTTTGAAATATAGCCAAAAATGCTTATATTTATGCGAAAAGAATAGATATTGCATCTTTAATATTTCACACCCCAGTTGAGATGATTAAATTTAATAATTACTTTTAACATTTTATCAATTTAAAATTGAAATATTTTAATGCAAACTTATTTTTTAAAATTTCTGAACTTCACACAACTTAAAAGCCCACTTGTCTACATTACAAATTTCTCAAAATCAGATTGTAAAAATGATCTATAGATTTATATTTTCTCCTCTCATTTCTTTAATTTCTTCTTCCTATTTCTTCTCTTTCCTGCTTTTTTATATGCAACTTGATTGAATGACATTCAGATCCATATTTAATTAAAATATTTATTCAAAAATATATTTTGACGCTACTTTATTAATCATAAAATATTACTTTTTTCTTTAGTATTTTAATATTGAATTAGATCGTTCCATGATAGGTAATTTTATCGCTAAAAATAGTTAGAATGAGTCTAAAAACTTTGAAAAAGTTAATTGAGCACTAGATGACAGACTTGAATTAAAATTTGTTCTTCAGTGTAATTTAAGAGTAGCTGGATAATAAAAACGAGAGAAAATGAAATATGTAATAAATATATTCTGAAAACTTTGTATTGCATATCCATTCTAATTTACTTTAATTACGATTTATCACATATATTGTTTTTTTCATTTGTTTACAAGGTTTTAATTATTTGAAATATATTTCGTTTTGATTTATATATTAAAATGGATTTGAAATCTGAAATTAAATAGGATGAAATATTAGACTTAAATACAACTTTATGAACATGACCTTCAGTGATTTAGATAACCGATATATATATATATTATATCAATAATATATATAATATATATAAATATATATATATAATAATATATTATATATATATAATATTATATATTTATACCTAATATATATAGGGATGGGCCGAAACCGGATATCCGGCTGGAAGTTAACCGGATATCCGGCAGCTGTTATATATATATATATATACACGAAAAAAATCGTAAGATGAGAGCTAAACATTTTGATTATGTTCAAATTCCTTAAAACAAGATTACTTTAAGCACAAACATAAAGTTCTTTCGCTTTCCATTATTATGTTAAAGCAACTGAACAATTTTACCAATCCTTTGGTTCACCGATTCATAATTAAAATAACCACCAATTATAGTACATCTACCAATTTTGTTTTGCGTTTAAATCATTAATTATGTTGAAAATTGCGAAACAGTATGTGATTTGCGCGTTGTATTCATATGGTTTTTGTTTAAAAGAACCACAACTTTGTGTTGATTTTCAAACACTAATTTTTTGATATATATATATATATATGATATTATATATATATATAGATATATAATAATATATAATATATATATAATATATATTAATATAATATATATATATATATATATATATATATATATATACAGGGGTCTCACGAGTTATGTACAGCTGTTTATGGATCACCGACGGGATGATTAAGTAAAAAAATGGTAAAATATAATATTCGATTATTTAATTCATAAGGAGGAGGATATGCTTATTGTGTGCTGCGCACAATTCAATATGAAACCCAAAACATGCGAAGGTTGAATTGGATATAAAATTTTTTCATGCTTCTGCTGAAATGCACATTAAAAATGAGGTGGGCTCTTCCTCCAGACATTTTGATACGGTTGGTCGTTTCCATGCAATTACTCATAAGCCAATTTTACCAACCAATAGTTTTTAACGGCCAATGTGAAAAGTTGAAGAAAACAGATGTATTAAAAAGCTCATTAATTATGGATACATGTAATGAATATATTATAAGACAATTTACACCTATGATCTATCCACAGCATGCAAGAAAGGAGAAGAACTCCGGTCTTTTCAACATGTACATACAGTATATTAACAAATGTTGTTCGAAGACTCCAATCCACGCGAATACATCCCTCAGCCCGTGTGGGCCAGTTCATTGCATGCCATGAACAGGATGCCGGGTGATCCCACATGCGTTGGTATTAGACGGCTGAAGATCATCGGGCGAGGTTACTGGGTCAATAAACCAGCGTACACATATGTTTGAAATACCCCCCACAGAAGTATCCAGTGTAAGATCGGAGTGAACGGCAGCCATGAGAAATGGACAGATCTTCCGATTCCATCCTTCCGGAAAGGTTTCCTGTCGAGTAGGTCGTCACGTATAGCGCATTAGGCTGGCACCCATCATTTGTAATTATCGTCGTTGTGTCTAAGCGTATACTCCACTCAGGAGCGTCACAGGAAGTATCAGGAAATTGGAGGGTAACGCTGTCCTGTCCAAAATTCCCTCGAAGAAGTACCTGATACATCTACTATTGAGTTATACACCACAAAGTTGATGAGTTATGAGACTGTGATGGCTAGATAATGTTATTATGGGTTTTCCGCCCAATGTCTGAAGTCCACCTGTTATGCATACGTTATGTTAAAGGAGATTTATCGTCATAAGTATTTTCCCAAGAATCTGGTATTATCCTTAGAAAGCAAGTCAATGACAGCCAGAATCCAACGCCCTTTTGTTTCCACATGCCAAACCATGCA
>JABUQX010002008.1:2500-5000 GCA_015478945.1 Trachelipus rathkii | reverse complement strand
AAATTTTATATCCAGCTATGGAAAACACTGTCGTATGCCTTCTTTAGTCTATCCAGATCATGCTAGCATGTTTCTGTTCCCTCAAACTTGTCAAGGTCATTTGTTGATCAACAATTATCTTTTGTGCCATTGCTATTTCTGATGCCATCTTTCTGTCTTCATTTATTATATTATTTATTTCTTTAAATGTTTGTATATTCTAGATGCTATTATTGCTGTTAGTTTTTGTAGATGGTAGGTAAACATGTTATAGGTTTGTATTTTGTTGGGTTTTTGGTCTCGGTTTGAGGTTGGTGTCTCCTATTGTCAGCCACTCTGGAATGGCTCTCTTCCATTTAACAATCTGTTAATACATTTTGTTAGGGGGGATAAGTACTGTAACTTCTTTAAGCCACACATTCTGAACTTATCAGAGGTCCGGTGCTTCCAGTTATTGAGTTCAGGAGGACTCCATTTACTCTTTCTGATTATTTCCCCAAATCCATTATGTGAATATATTTATTTTTTTTTTGTTATTTATTATTCTTCCTTCCACTCCGCTTCATTGTTATGATGTTTTTCGTCTTCGTAGATGTTTTTCCAAACTCTTTCAATTTCCTCTTTTCTTGGAGGTTCAGTGACTTTAATTTCATCGTTTCTCAGTTTTCTGTACAACCTTCCAGGATCTTGTTTAAACATTCGATTGTTCTTTTGTTTTTCGTTTCGTTCATATCTTAATCTTTACTTTTTGCACGCAGAACTCAATTTCTTCAGTAATGCATGACTAATGAATTGTCTTTGTCCTAACTCTTTCTCTTCTGATTATATTTTGTACTCGTCTTCTTACTGCTTCCGATCTCAACTGACCTCCCCGAAATGACGTTAAAATGGAAATCTCCTTTCTTAATTTTTGTATTTCTTTCTCTAGTCTTAATTTCCAATGTTTGATTCTCTTTATTCCTGTTCCTCTTCCCTCCTTCATCACTCCAACTCCCATGTTATCTGCTATGGCTCGACCTACTGCATAATGTAGTCTGTGAGTTCTGTAATATCATCAATCAACGGTAATATTCTTGGAGATCTGTTGACGATCCAATCTGTTTGTTCATGCCCAAGTAATCATTATTTATTATGCGGAGTTCTTCTCATCAATCCTTCTATTCAGATCTATTCTCTGTTAATGAGCTATTTTCTGTTAATTACCATCAAGTTTCTCTTTATATTGGGTCTCTTCATTCTCTCCCTCATTTCGTATATTTTCCTCATTTTATTTTGCTCAATTTCAGGTTCTCGTGTTCTCATCACTTTCGCTTGCTCTAGTCTCATTTTCTGATAATTTGAGTCATATCTGTTTTGTCGGTTATCCATAATTCAACTACATCACTATTTCTGTTCTCCTCTTTGTTGTCTTCAATGTCTCTCAAGGGCAGGGTGTTATGCATACCATATATTTCCTCTGTTTCGTTACTCTCTTTTATTTAATTAAGTATTTATTTGTTCTTTGTTTTTTTCTTCTTTCATCATTTTCCTAGTTCCTGATACAATCTCCCCTATTCTCTGTGTATTTTTAAGATGCTTGTGAGTTTGGAGTTTTTGAATGGGGGTCTTCTTGCTTGTTCTTTAATTTTTTTAGATCTTCACTTGTTGTGAGTGTGGCTTTCTTCTTCTTTTTTCCTTCCTCGTTTCTCTCTTTATTATAGTTTAGTATGGCCTGTTTTTGATTAACCGATTTTTCCTGTCTATCTGATCATATTTTTGTTTGAATCTATGATTCCATATAATCGTTGGCCACTACTTACTTTCTCCTCAACTATATATTTTCAGAATTCCGTTTTTTCTTTCTTTCTGGTCTAAGCTCTCCATATAGTAACACCCATCTTAGATATTTATTTCTTTCCGAGGTCCAGATCCATTTCCCATTATTAATATAATCATTGTATTTATTAGTCTAATGTAGAGGTATACCAGAATTCCGGTCCGGCCGGAATTTGACATTTTTTTCTGGTTCTGGTTCCGGCCGGAATTTTGAAAAATTCCGCCGGAATCCAAATACTAATGCTTGATAATTAAGAAAAATTGCTGGAAGGATGTTATTTTACATAACCCATAGCCCCTCTTTTAACAAGAGGTAAGGTACCTGTGTTATATTTCATCTTCTCATAGTGTATTACATACCTACAGTATTATTGAATTAAAGTTAACTCAAATACTCCAAAATATAGAATAGGATTACTCATTATAAATTCAAATTAAAAATCCTAATAAATATAATATAATATATAATATATATAATAATATATATATAATATATAATATATATTATATTATATATATTATAATATATATAGTATAGATATTATATATATGATATATATATATATGCATTGGAAACATAGTCCAATTTTTCAAAACTGGCTCTGTTAAGCCAATGAGCAGTTAAAGAAATAAAATGACTCATTTGAATATTTACTATCCAAATATCTGTAGTAAAATGATCATTGATCAGCCTTTAGATAACTTC
>JABUQX010002007.1:35000-42957 GCA_015478945.1 Trachelipus rathkii | reverse complement strand
TATTGCTACGTTCCAGTCGGAGTTTGGGTTACAACCGTTTTCGCATTTAGTCGTGAAACGCTTTCGCGTTTATTTCGTGCGCCGCTTCAACCTTAATATATATATATATATATATATATATATATATATACCATGAACATATATATAGATATATATATATAGATATGCTCGTATATATAGATATATTTTATTGCAAGATTTGAATAAGATGAAACTTAAAATCGAAGTTCCATAATTTGGCATAGGTGTGATTATGCGCTGATCAAACACACACACACACACAAAGGAATTGTCGCCACTCGAGGTTTTGCTTCGTAGCGAACGGTTCGGGGTTCATTTCTTATCTCGAACTGTATTCATAATACGTTATTAGGGTTATTCTTTGAAGTTTTTAAAGATATTAACTATTAGTTTTAAATTTAGTGCCCAAGTTTATTATATAAATTCATCATAAAACTATATATTAGAGATGGACTTGAAAATGAGACAAGGACAAGTGTTTAGTATAATATAAATATAGACAATGAATATTTAGGCATATAGATGGTATATAAATATATATAGATAAATATAGAACAAACAGTATATATATATATTGAGTGATTATATATATATATATATATATATATATGAACATATAGTATATATATATATAATTTGTTTAATTTGCATATGTTTATATAGTCATTGACCTTCGAGCCATTCTCCAAGTGGGTCATTCCCTGCTGATACTAATATTTTTCTTGTATTCCATCTTCCAATTACCTATGTACCTCTCAATAAACTGAGCTAAATGGAATGATAGTAAATTTAGCATGTTTAGACTATTATTATTTGAAAAATAGTTTGTGAGATATATTATTTCTTGCTAGACAAAATATAATCAACCTAGACTTAGCCGATGTCAGATTTTAGAGATCTTTTACTAACCAATCCGGATGTTATCGATAATTCAGATGGGTTACTGATTCTTGTGAGTGGAGTACATATTCAGAAGTGAATGTAAAACTATTCTGAAGTGGAAGTGTATGAGGTGCGATGTGAAAATGTGTAATTTTTCCTTTAACGAAAGGACTTATATGGCGATTTTGGTTTTTTAACTAAGATAATACTTACTACGTTATTAACAATATTAAGAAATGTATCTGTAAAATACTCTTACGTTTCTAAATACTTTGAATCTCGTGAAAGTCAACATATTTCAATTTGTAGCGAAAGTGAAATTTTGCAGAGAAACAGAAACTTGAAGAAATCTGGACAAACTATTTGGTCAGTCCATAATAATTGAGCGGACTTCAACTAAACTAAACTCTCTCCTACATCCAACGACTCTTCAGCCACGTTAAAATATAGGTTCTGGGTTTAGGACAATGCAATTTCTTTATTATTATTATTATTATTATTATTATTATTATTATTATTATTATTATTATTATTATTATTATTATTATTATTATTATTATTATTATTATTAGTAGTAGTAGTAAGTGTAGTAAGTAGTAGTAGTAGGAGGAGGAGGAGGAGGAGGAATTATTACAATCTACTTCAAACCGGATCGGTCTTTTTATTAGTAATGATAATAATAATAATATTATAATGACAATAATTTTATTATTGTGATAATAGCAGCAATATTAATTTTAATAAGAGAACACATCAATGAAAAATAAATAATTATAATTTATTTTGAATAGCAGCTTGAAATTAATTTTATTTAATAAAAAAAACATTCCATATACGGTATTTATATATAGTATATATGATATAGATATATATATCAGATGGAACGTATTTGTATGAATCTCATTGACACACGAACATAGCAAACAAGTATTTATTTTCTTTATGAGTCTAGTATAACTAACAACAGACATGAATATATGAAATATATGAATATATGGAGCATATATATACGACATTCATTATATATATATATATATATATATATATATATATATATATATATATATATATATATATATCTTTCTATATATAACTATATATATAACTATATATATATATATATAATATATATATATATATACTTCACCATTCGGTAAGGATCTACTCTAGAATATTTCGTGGGAAGGATTGAATTTGAAGGACGGCGGACATCTTTGGATCTTCGGTGGAAACAAAGCACACAAAGATTCAATGAAACGAAGCAGGATGAAGTGTTTGCGTTTCTTTTAAGCGAATGAGTAGCAAAAATAAGACAAACAAAATATAAGAACCATTAAGACCATTGAGGATTGCCGGAAGACACGGTTGTAAGGATTGTGTTGGGATTGTGTGGGACACATGATTTAACTATCGTCTTCTTTGCTAGTAGCAAAAAACCTTCATTCATTACAGCCATTTTGAAACGACTAACACTTTATCTTTATACCTAATAGTTAAAAAAAAATTTAAAGTTCAGAAGAACAGAAGAAAAATTTTCATTAATACCATTTCATTCAAGGAATCCTACAGACAATATATATAGAAACAACCTTATATACTATATATATATATATATAATATATATATATATATATATATATATATATATATATATATATAACATATATATATATATATATATATATATATATATATATATATATATATATATGAATAAAAAGATAGATATATCTATTTATATATAAATATATACATATATATATATATATATATATATATATATATATATATATATATATATATATATATATATATACATATATATATATATATATAAATACTATATATATATATATATATATTTATAAATATAGATATATAGATATATATATATATATATATATACAATAATAAATAACATATATATATACTCATTAGTATATATATATATATATGTATATGAACAATTATATCGAACAACAGATATATATATATAATATATATATATATATATGATATTTATATATATATATATGATATATATGAACATATATATATATATAGACAGGCTCATAAATATATATATATATGATATATAGAACAAAAATATATACATTTCAACATACATATATACTCTTAATTATATATATATATATATATACTATATATATATATATATAGAAATCTATATGCACATGATATATATGATATATATGATATATATGATATATATATGTGCAAATTCTATGTGATCTGATGTAGGTAAATATCTCGACAAAGCTATATATAGATATATAAATACATATATATACTCTAAATTATATATATATATATATATATATATATATATATATATATATAT
Source organism: Trachelipus rathkii (assembly GCA_015478945.1). Lineage (NCBI taxonomy): Eukaryota > Metazoa > Arthropoda > Malacostraca > Isopoda > Trachelipodidae > Trachelipus > Trachelipus rathkii. The sequence goes on along the minus strand of JABUQX010002007.1, from coordinate 39,692 downwards.
ATATATATATACTTTAGTATATATATATATATATATATATATATATATATATTTTTACAGTTGTCACCACCACTCACGGGCAGAGCCCTATTCAAGGAGGGGGTGTTACACGCCTCAGAATCGAACTACTAACGCAAATTACGCAGATGAGCGCAGACGCAGGCCTTGAAGTGGGGGAGATTAAATTCAGCAGGAAACACAGAAGATGGAAGTGAATTCCACAGAACAGAGGTGGCAGGAAAGAAGGAAGCACCGCAGCGAACTAGTCTGGAGTTACCAATATCAACACAAAACTCATGTGCAGATACAGCACCCCTTGTGCTACGAGGGCGACGTAAGGGTGGTGGTACGCGGGTGATAAGTTCCCTCGAGCACCTGCTACTGCGGTACCTATAGAAAAGAGATAAAGCAATAACATCGCGCCGCAAAGATGGGGTCAAGTGAACTGGAAGGTATGGGACAATTTATAAGCCTTTTATTGCTGACTCGACTATCTAAAAAGCCGGGTGAAACCAAGAGCCCCCAGATATGAGCAGTACTCCATACAAGGGCGGATGGGGACCCTTGTATAGCTGGAGCAACTGAGAAGAGGAAAAAGTCTCGCAGTCAACTAAACAGAACTCCCAGTTCTTTGAGGCCCGCACTAGCAACCATTGTGATGTGGTTCCAAGACATTTTGTTTATGTTAAGGCCAAGGCCAGGGATGTTTATATTGTCAACAGAACGAGAGAACCGTCGAAAGGAGATAGGAAAGTTGGAAGGTGTCTTAGGAGATTTGTAGAAGTTGAGTTTTTAAAGAATTGAATTTACAAGGGTTCAGACGACCCCACCCGGAAATTCTATCAGATCAGCGAGAATAGAATGGGAAAGATTAAGACGAGACTAGAAGTAAAAGAGGGAGCAGCATTGAAATGAGTTGAAGAATGAAGGGTCCGAGTCATCAGATATAGGTGAATAGAAGTTAGATGTGCAGGTAGAGAAGATCGGTTAATGGAAAGAGATAGGAATAAGGATGGGAGATAGGGAACCCTAGGAACACCACTAATAACAGAAGGATGGAAGGATCGCAGTTTCAACAACAGCCGATATTGAACGATTTGAAAGAAAACTAGACGGGCAAGTAAGGAGCAAGGACGGAGGACCCAAAGGAGGAGCTTGGAGACGGTGACGCGTGCCATACCAGTCAATGCTTTGGATGTGTCAAGCGCCACCACGCAAGTCTCCCGTAGTTCTAAGGGCGGAAAACCATAATCAAGAAGGTGGAAGCATATCGCCAGTAGACCTCGAGCGCTAAAAGCCGTACTGGCGATCGGAAAGAAAGTGAATGAGATTCCAGATGGTCTAAGAAATGAGAGTTGAGAAAGAGTTTCAAAGATCTTAGATAGGTAAGTAAGAGCTATAAGGAGCGATGGACAGAAGGATCAGGACAGCTTCCTTTTTCGTCTCGGACTAGGTTGCTTGGACATGTGCGTAGGCATTTCCAACACTGGAAGGAAAGGAATGTTGAGTATTGAGACATAGGGGACCAGAACAAAAAGGTTGGGTGAACGGACCGGAAGGGGATGAGCACAGGGACACTCCTAAAAACTCGGAGGATAACAACATCAGTCATGCAAACCTTCAACTAGACGTTCGTAGATTTCAGGAGCCAATGCACCCGAATGTAATTACAGGCAAAGGCATAGGACACCTGAGAGGGGAAGAAGAAGAATACCAGAATCGTCCAGGGTTGAGGTAGAAATATAAGGCCGAAGAGATTGGCCTTTCAGTTGGAGAGTTAGAAACAGAACCATCAGAGCGAATAAGAGGGGGAAAGCCAGATTTACAGAAGTTGTTAGAGATGTTTTTGGCAGAGGCCAGAAGATTTGTCAGTAAGGAGAACCAAGGAGGTTAGCACACTTTCGTTTAATGAAACGCTTTGCTCGTCGAAGGGTATCCCTGCAACGATTTCTAACTTGAATGGAAATTAGCAAGAAGGTGATGGACGAGAATTTTTCCACTCCCGATACGCGCTATCTCTAGCCTGAATGGCCAGAGAACAAGCACGATCGAACCATGGATTATGAGGAGAAAGATTTAGTCGAAGAAGGAATGAACCTATAATATCAACGATATATATATATATATATATATATATATATATATATATATATATATACTATATATATATATATATATATATATATATATATAATAACGAACATGTATGTAGAGAGATATGAATATATATATGCTCTTCATATATGAACAACTGCTATCTTGCTCGACTCCAACGGCGGTCAGAACAAATATATATATATATATATAAATATATATATATATATATAGATATATATAACTATATATATATAAATATACTCTTAAATATATGAATATATATATAAATATATATATATATATATATATATATATATATATATATATATATGATATATATATATATATATAGACAAATAAATATAAATATAAATGTTGATATATATTTATATTTACATTATATATATATATATATATATATATATATATATATATATACTATATCTATATATATATATATATATATATGCTGCTATATATATATATATATATATATACTCTCTCTTAGTAAATATATATATATACTTAGACATAAACCTGCAAACATATATATATATATATATACATATATATATATATATATATATATATAACTCTCATATATTTTTACTGCTATATATATATATATATATATATATACTCACCTTAAATATGTGTGCGTGTAATTGCTTCTTCCCCTCTTGAGCAGTCATCGAGCATCGGCTCAGGAGGGGTTCACATGGTTCTCAGAAAGCCCACCGACATTGACTGACCGCAGCCATAAAACACTCAAATATCGGAACTTTGGAAAGTACATACGATATGGCCCAGAGGTCAGGCTTGGCATGGGGTTCTCTCTGGGATTGTCGGTTGGAATGGCCTTCAGCGGACGGAGCACTGGCAGTGGCAACATAGTAAGTGAGGCAGGTGCAGAATATTAGTGAGATATGGTAGATGGAGGAACAGTTCTCACCGTGGTGGAGCAGAGCAGTAATGGATGGATAGGCCACGCGGCTCAGGTGGCCATCTACATTGTTTACTATCATGAAAGTACGAAAATGTGGTTGAAATCCCTATAATATTAAAGTAAGGATATTCAAATAATTTGACAATGTGTTGTATTAGAGATAAGAAATTTGTACCTTTGTAACTATATCGAATGATCTTTAATAGGATGGGATTTTGGAAATACTTCATTGGAAGGATGGAGAAAAGACAATTCAGGACTAATGAGAGACCAGTTATATAATTCGGAAATGTAGGATGAGTTAAGGATTTTGTCCGTTTCCTATGTTAGATCGTGAAGTTAAAGGGTTACCAGGCATGGAAATATAGTTTAATGGCTTTAAAGATTGGTTTCTGGCCATTATTTTCAGAATATTCATTATTATAACGCTAAACAGCTATAGTGTGTATTAGCAGTGTTTGCAAAAACACTATAGTAGACGAAGACTTAGGTGGTGGACAGTGATGTTTGCAAATATTTGGGATGACTCGTTTACTCATGAAAATTTCCGTCCTTTGTCAGTAGAACAGATCCTTTGAAATCAAAGTGGCTTTGAATATTAGAGAACAGTACACACATCATTAATATAATTCTGGACAGACTGAACATCTAGGATTTAGTGTTTACTAATTAATATATATATAGTATATATATATATATATATATATCACACTTCTTTCTGTCTCTCTCTCTCTACTCTCTTACCTATAACATACTGTACTTTCTCTGAAGAAGAGAGAGAGAGAGGGAGAGAGAGAGAGAGAGAGGAGTTGTAAATTAAAAAAAAATATGTTTTTAGACAAAAAACCAATGCAACGTTTTTTTTTATTTTTATATTATTGTGTGTATTGTGTGAACATGTGTATTATGTGTATTGTATTGTATTGTATTATTATTATTATTATTATTATTATTATTATTATTATTGTATTATTATTATCTAGAGCTAACTTCACTACTAATAGTTTTGAGAATAGTTTCTTTTCACTTAATTATGCTACATAAATTACTGGTTTTAAATGTTTAGAAATTAAATACGATTGTTGATTTTTTTATTATTATTATTATTTTTTTTAATGTTGACTTGGAAAAAACAAAATTAAATTGTTAAACATTCCTTATCATTCTTAATGTTAAATCTTTAGATTTGATAATTCTTTTGAAATTTATTATTGGGGACTCAATAGATAGCAGCTGCTTTTACCATTAAATTAGTTATTTAATTGTAATGAAATTGACTTTAATAAATAGAAAACAATGTAAAATATTAAAAATATATGGTTATGTAAAAAAAAAAAAAAAATTACAGAAAACAATAATTGTTTTTCAATAGTAATTAAAAAAAAAAAACGATCCAAAAAACGTTTATTGCACTTTATATATATATATATATATATATATATATATATATATATATATATATATATATATAGTATATATATATATATATATATATGTATATATATATATATATATATATATATATATATATATATATATGTGAATATATATATATATATATATATATATATATATATATATATATATATATATATATATATATATATATATCATATATAATATATATATATATATATATATATATATAT
>JABUQX010002007.1:30000-32500 GCA_015478945.1 Trachelipus rathkii | reverse complement strand
AAATAATCACGCACATGATATAGTGTATATGGATTATGTACATTTCATTATTACTTTTATTATAAGGATTTGGTGCAGATTTGGGTACGGACACAAAAATTGCAATATCATTACAGGAAGTACATTCTATTATTGATTTTTGTACAGTTCTAACAGACTTCTACATTGTTTCATGTGGGACTTATTGATTATTAATGTAAGTACAGTAATCAGTGGTAGGTATTATAATTACTTGCAGAAATTGAATTAGTTATACCTTAGCACTTGTTTAAATGATAAAAATTGATTATAATATTATTTTCAAATCAGCACATAAGTAAGTATTATCAATTTTTTGAAAATATAATTTGCTACAAGGAGAAATTTAATTTTAAGCAATTACATTTGTGACAGACTGACATAAAATCATTGAAAAAAGTTAAATTATATAAATTGAAATTAGACATTCAGAATAGTGCTGAAACTTGTTTGTGAATATACACACAAACGCACACATACACATACACACATACACACTCATATATATATATATATATATGAAATATATATATATGTCTAACATATATATATATATACATATATATATACTAATATATATATATATAGTATATATAGCAAACAAGTAAATATGAATATGTCCATATATTAAGGACTAGTAAGTAAACTGTGCCGACTCAGAAGAATAATTTAGTATTGGAAAGGTTGTGAAACCTGTGGGTTTCGTTACAACGTTCTTATGATGTATGAAACCTAAAAGACTTTATTTTGGATACTCGTATAATATAAATTAATGATTAACAAGAATCTAAAAAGAATTGTTTTTTTTGTTGTGCTCCTCCATAGGCTTTTGAAGATAGGGCTTAAGCAATATTAGAAGACGTCATGATAATAATAAATCGTCAAAAAATTGGAAAATTATTTTTAATGTGTCATAAATACAATAAAATAAAAACCTTTTTAAAAAAAAAATAAAAAAATAAAAAATACATCTATTTCCTTTATTTTATAGAGCTTCACCAAATATATATATTTATTTATATATATAAATATATATATATATATATATATATATAAATATATATATATATATATATTTATATATATATATATATATATGTTATAGTATATATATATATATATATATATATAATATATATAGATATATATATATATAGTAAATATATATATATATATATATATATAGGTGTTCGTTGCTCTAATACTCACAGTATGTAAATAGAGAACGGCAGGTCCTACAGTAAAATAGGGTTATATTTGGAATCTAGACCGAAAAGTCTGGGATGGGATTAGTATTTTTTTTGAGAAGGTAATTTTTTTAACTAAGGAATACCCTAGGGTTTGAAGCCAACAAGATGGTGGGGATCGGGTTGGCCTCAGCCTCCCGGTGAACGACAGGGGAATAATCCCCACTCGGGGATGGTCTCCGGAACCCCCGCTCTTTGTTCTTTGGGTGTCGCAGGGTTCCTCAGGCCATCAACCTCAGCGGGACAAACATCCCCCTCTGGGTGGCCAGATCGGACTCGGACATTCGGGTGCTTGGTAGAAATAGGACTGTTTTTTGGGAAGAAATTTTGGTTTGGCTTGGAGGGCTCAGACCGATAGGCACTCTGGATCAGCTCGTATAGGCATAAGAACAGGGTTCGCAGGAACTCTCGTTTGAAGATAAGGACGCCGTCGTCAGATACCTGGCCCTGCTGGTGGAACCATGGCGAGGCAAATTAAATCCCATCGCAGAACACAAACATTAAGTATTTCTAACACGCTACTGTGGCTGTCACGCATCTGACCGCTCTATATATATATATGCTATATATATATAACAACAGCTGCTATATATACCACTGTACTCGCATAACCTGCTATGCTGGCTGTAAACATTTACTATTTATTATTAACAACAGAAATTCTTCCTGCAAATAGAAACTTATATGATATATATATATATATACTTCAACTAATATATATATGCTGCTATATACTCTCTCTCTCTCTCTCTCTCTACTCTCTCTCATATATATATATATATATGAACAAACGTCTATATAGACATATATATATATATATATATAACATAGATATATATGAATAGGCAAACTAAAGTTAATTTAAAGTGTTGGCAAATAATCAATTTGAGGATTTCTCAAGAATGGAAAAAGTAAGTTCTTTTTATAGCAAATCAATTTTTAATTTTAATTTTGCTATAAAAATTATTACCAACCTTTCCAATACTAAATTATTTTGAGAACCATGGTTTACTTAAGGTCCATATATATATAGACAGACAGAAACAGACATATATATATATATATATATATATATATATACATATATATATATATACTATATATATATATAAACATAATATATATATATATATATATATATATATATATATATATTATATATATATATATATATATATATATATATATATATATATATATATATATATATATATATATATATATAATAAGGGGAG
>JABUQX010002007.1:7500-27500 GCA_015478945.1 Trachelipus rathkii | reverse complement strand
TCCATAGTTTAAATCTTTATTTTAGTTTTATTAATTTCAGGTGTCTTGTTTTTAACAAAAAAGGTTTTTATTTTGTGTATCACTCACCCTTTTTTTAGGTAGACATTATTATACAATTCTTTGACACTTACGTGCTCATCAGGATAGTCTCTCAGTGATATCTGGCATTGGTTTGTGAATTCACGGCTAACAGAAGTCAAAAACGGATGATTTAATTACTGCTTTAGTATAAGCAGCACTTGCAACTTTAAATTTAATTTAAATTTAAAGGGCTTTTAGGTTTAATTTAATTTAGGTGGGACTATCTTCTTGGATGGGTTTCTGATAGCTGAATAATTTATAGGCAGAAACCTGCTATCTTTGCTTCTCCTCTTATATATTTTGGAGTCTTCTAGCATTATCTCGCTAAAATAATTTATTTTATGTATTTTCTTGGATTACTTTACCTTTTTAATCTTGAATAGTTTCTAAATTTTCTGCTACTGTCCATTTTTGTGATTTAATATGTTATTTATCTCCTCAAGGATAATTTATATATCTTGTATCTGAACACAGTCGATGAGTTTGGGAGGCTCATTAAGCCCCTCTATTTTTCATTTAAGCTTTTTATTCTATTTAAGCTTTGTCTAGGATTTTGACGCATATAACGGGTTAGTGTAACAAACTTATAGGCGCCCTTAAGAAGAAAACGACTATTACCATTTGTTGTGCAAGCTAATTGTTTTCTTGTTTAATTTGTTTATTTATCCATTTAGTTAATTTTTGAAGTTAGAAAGATATAAAAGAAATAAAGCTGAACATTCATCACATACATTTGCCAGGAATATTCTTGAAATGCCATAAGCATTCTGTTTCTCAGATGCTTGTTGACTTCAGTGTTGATTTTATGTTTCCGACGATGAATTTAATGTCAGTTCAGATAAAGTTCCATAAAAAACCTTAAGAGTTCTCCATCTGTGTTATTTGCTGTTATGTTCTGTCTTATCCAAATGCTGGGTATATACTCTTTTCATATTGATGAAAATTTATTGACAAAAATAAAAAAAAACCAGTATAATAATATATACGTTTGGGAACGTGGAAGATTTTTTTGCAATTGGTATTTTGGAGATATTAAAAAAAAAAAAAAAAACTATTCAAAACAATAACTTTAAAAAAATCGGAAAGAAAAAAAAAAAAAAACTTGACTTTATAACGGGGATAAATCAAGATAAGACGTGAGAGGGGGGGGGGGGGGGGTTGGTGTCGGCCAACTTTAGAGGATTGACAAAGTCAGATTATAGTCGACATCGCAAGAACTTTTTTTAATCTTCGTCCCCCCCCCCATTGACGTCTCTTTCTTTTTACTCATACCTATCATCTGTTTCGTGATAAATCTTGGTATCACTCTTGAAGAACTAATGAAAGAAAGTTTCTATCAAAGACATTACAATGCTTTCGTGTAGGACTTTATATTATTATTTTATTGCCTAGTTTTTTAAGTTTTATTAGAACCAATCATTTTTAAAATAAATATTAACATTTGTGAATAACGAATCGAATGAGTGATACACGTCAACGACTGTTCCACTATCCTCTTATTTTCTTTACTTTTTGATCTTATTATTATTCGTGTCTATTCTTGGTTCAAATTATACCATCAGCCTGTTTGAAGAGTTCAAGGAAGCTGATATCTTACATGATATTATAGGGGAACAGAAATTTTTAAAACATATTTTTGGTGAATTTCTATGGGTTTCTTAACATTGCTTATAACGAAAGCTTTCCTTTGTGATAAGAGAAATCAATATTGGTGCAGTTCTTGAACAAATTTAACGTCTTAACTTCCTTCGAATACTAAATACTATATTATTAGGATATATATTATATATATATATATATATACTATCGTTAGTAGAATATTATGTATAGTTATATATTATATACGTATAATATATATATATATACATATACTATATACTACTTATATATATATACGTATATATATATCTATATAGATACTACTAATATTATAATATATTTAACAAACTATTTTCCTCAAGTGGAACAAAATTATTAGGATTGTGCAAAATTGAAAGCTCTTTTCATATTTGATATTTATAAGTTCAGACAGTGAAGCAATATGATTTTTCCAATAATGATTATTTAACTATGCTATTTATTCTCGGTAAAGCAGAAACTCATTTATTTATTTTTTCTTCTCTCAGTTTCTTTATTCAACCATATCGATAACAAAAGCGTATTTGATCTTCTATATCAATTAAAAGTCACAAGCTTCTGAGATCGAACCTTCATAGACATGGAAGTGTTAAAAAGTCTACTTACGCGACTAAGAGTCCACATCAAACATCCGTGCAGATTTGCATTGGGAGCTCTTTTTCATGTCACGGTTACCACTAGCGTGAACGAAAAAAGAATTCTTGTGCTGCGCGGTTAAAATTTTAACTTACAGTTTCAGTAATACAGTAAAATTGCAATCTTTAAATTAATATGGACCGAGAATAACATGCTAAGAATTTCTTCATTTCTTCTCGAAGAGGCTAGCTTCGTTTCGAAGCTTCATAGAAGAGGCTTAAAACACTTGCAGGTTTAAAAAGCCTATAAAAATATGACCAAACCATTATATAATATTTCATCCTTTGATCTCGGTTAAACAATGTTTCAAATAAATTCTCATGAGTTTATTCCACCATTTCTCTTAAATCTGTTTCCACATTTGATGAGGCATATTCCTTGACTGTCACAAGGGATGATTCTAATAACCATGGAGGGGGACATCGACAACTATTCAGGAAGGAAACCTCATTAAAACAGCTTGAATATAATGTTGTCAAAGACAAAAATTACTTCAGTTATTTTGTGAAGCTTCTTTCCAATTTTCTTTCATCACCTTATGTTGGTACTGAATTAATTTTTTATATGCTTTAATTGATATATACCTCATTCGTATTTAATGGTTACTGACAGCTTAATAAGGCCTGCTATATACGTCTCTCTCTCTCTGCTCCTCTCTGCTCTACATCTCTCTCTCTAGTAGAGTATATATTATATAAATATATACTATATATATATGTATTCTAAGTATATTATATATCTTCTAATACAATAATATATAACTTATATATATATATTATATATTATATATATACTATATATCACTAAGGTTATCAAACTATAATGAGGGAGCAATTTTAATATAAGTCAGATAAATGAATGTTCATCTCTGAATTAGTTTTAGCACTATTTCCTTTTATTTTCCCTTTCATATGCCACCGCGATATCCTAAATCTATATTCTATAACTAATATATACTATATACTATATTATACGTATTATATATATATATATATATATATATATCATATATATATAGATATATACTATATATATATTATTATCCTAAATTATATACAATATATAAGTATATATAGTAGGTATTAGGTATAAATATTTATATATATTATTTATATAATATATATATATATATATATAATATATATATATATATAATATATATATAATATATATATTATATATATATATATAATATATTTAATATATATATATATATATATATATATATAAATATTATATATTTTATATATATATACTATATATATATATATATATCTACTATATATATAATATAATATATTATATATATATATTATATATTATATCTATATATATATGATACTAATATACTAATATATATATATATATAATATGAGCTTGGTCTATCTCTATCCCGCCTATTGTTATTCTTGTGCTTATAAATTTGAGCATTGCACTGGTAAAATGTTTCCTCACTGCCTATTAAATTAAACTTTATTATATTTTATAAACGAGAGCTTATTCAGATTGCAGCGTGGAGGTGCTTGCTCCCTTCAATCATCTAACCTGAACTTCTGTTTTCCTAAAGTTTTCGAATCTCTCATAAACAAGAAGATTCTTATCTCGTTTCACCACTGTGGATTTCATAACTGAATAACACTCACTTCCTGAATCAACTAGAATTCCTTTCCCTTCTCTCTGACTCTTCTTGGTAATCTCTCTTTGTGGGCTAGACATATGCAAGTTTTCGATAGAGTCTTGCACAAAGATTGATTTCTAAACTTATGTCCATTCCACTATGCGTATCTAATCTATCTAAATTAAAAATAAAACATTTTACTTGTCTTAAAAAATTTTAATTAATAGATTTAAATTCTAATATCTGAATTTGAAAGAAAAGCACATAAAGTACCATAAAAAACCAGTTATAAAACTAAAGAAAAACTGTTAAAATATGAAACTCGAACTTATCTCACTATAAATAAATATTTGTAGTCTTATATATAAAAGTATATATATATATATAAGTATATAGTATTAAATATATACTATATATACTATATATAAGTCGATTATATATTACGCGTATATATACGATATACGTATATAATATATATAATACCATGTAGCGAGCTCATTAATTAAGCTAGTACTATAACTATATATTATATATATTATATCCATTATATATATATATATATATATATATATATATATACTATATAAAATTATATTATAAATATAAATAGGCCATATATACATAATGGAGAGATGAGTAGAGAGAGAGGAGAGAGAGAAGACAAGAGAATATACTCTATTTTGAGGTTTACGGCTATAGTATATTAATAATTATATACCTCATATATACTAATATATATATATTATATAATATAGTAGCTAATATAGGTATATATATATACTTAGATCTATATATATAGTATAATAGTTTATATATAATATATATCATATAATATATATTATATATATATAGTTATATATTATATATATATACTATATCAATATATATTAATATTATATATATAATGATCACTCGAAAATCACTTATTTATTTAGACATACCTTACGTAGTCCTGACCTAAACAATGTACGTAAAAACCCATTTCTTTATGAAGGTTTACCGCAAAAAACTATGAAAATGTCCCTAGATTTACATTAATTTTAAGTGGATTTTCAATACATTCCACGTTTTTTGGGAGAAAGCTTTCTCTATCTAATGATTTATTAGTTTTCCTTGATTCTTATAATATAAATATATATATATACTACTATGTCATGATACTATAGTATATATAATATATATATATATATATATATAGTATATATAGTATACTATATTATATATATATATATATATATAATATATATATATATAGTATATAATAATTAATATATACTATATAAGCTGCGACTCCAGCAACTTTTTACTACTTGTGCTCCTCTCTCTCTCTTCTTCCTCCTCTCTCTCCTCCTCTCTCTCTCTCTCTCTCTCTCTATATAGTACCTATATATATATATTATATATATATATTATAAATAATTAGTATATATATATTATATTATAATTAGTTATATTATATACTTACTATATTAAATTAACAAAATAATTTAGTATATGAGATATTTGAGGTATCCATATTTTACAGTTTTCTCTAACATTATAATTGGTTTTATGGGCTACCTTATTGTTTTTCTTTCAAATTCAGATATAAGAATTTAAATATATTAATTATTTGATCCTATTATAAAGAACAAGATAATGTCTTGATTTTAATTTTTTTTAAAAATAACGAGTGTTTTTATAAATTTCTCATTGGTAGGACAAAAAAAAACAAACTGTAAAAAAAATAAATTCAACGAATATGTATTGTACACCGTCTTCAAATTTTCTCTGTCGCTTTACGGAGAGCACGAGCCGTCACGTTTTATGAATGATTTAAAAAATAGCATTATTCTAAGGCTATGATTCTTACACTTTTTGTTAAATGTACATGAATCCTTTCATTGTATTATGTAATGTATTCTTTCAGTTAAAATTGAATTTACAAAAAAATAAGAGAATTTAATTTCATCAAAACTTTACGAAATTTGAAGAAGACGTTCGTTTCCATAATAGTAACTCGTGCTAAGCACGAGTTAGCATTATAGTATAGGGGTCGCCTTTGATATATATATATATATATATATATTATATAGTATATTTACTATATATATATAGTAAGATATATATATGATCTTATGATATATATATATATATCTATATATATTATAATTTATATAATATATATATATATATATACTGAGCTAAAGTTAAATACTATACTAGTATATATTATATATATAGTATATAATAATACTATATATATATATATACTATACTATATATAGTATATATATGTGTGTGTGGTGCGGTGTGTGGTACCTCTCGGTATTACGAAGCCGACATGCACAGATATACAGGCGTTTGGGGTAAGCTGTGCAAGTGCGTAAGTAGGTTGGGAAAATAGATAAAGGAGTGTTTCCAGACTATGTTGTTCTTCCAGTGAGTGCTTGTACAGAAGCTATACCCAGATTCAGAATCTGCGGGGGTTATAGAGTGGATTAGAGAAATGATAATATATGTTATATTTATATAACTTAATATTTATATATACATACTACTACTATATTATGTATATATATAGTATATATAGAGAGAGAATATATATATATTATATCAATAAATATCATTATATATAATATATATAAATAAAAAACCCTCTCCAGAAGAAGCTGTTACCCGTCAGCGGTGTCAGGCGTTCTCTTCTGTCCTCATTTGTTTGGCACCTAATCTTCTTTTAAGGTCTTTCGCCGTGGGGAGGTCCGTGTCCCTTTAAGGAATTCTCCACTGTGTCCTTTCATCTCTTCCTAAGTCTTTCCTTGGTCGATCTATCTAGATATTCATCATTACCACTCTGTTCAACGCCATCCTCTCCAGATGTTCGTACTCTCTCAATCTGGCTTCATCAGTGCGTTGTAACATGCGCTTCACCCGCAGAGCCTCTCTCGTTTTACTTCTTACCCCATCTCTTCTAGTTACCCGTCTCCATTGCCTGTGTTTTGCCTTCCCCCTTTTTTTGTGATACTCCAGGATTCAGTTCCATTCAACAGAATAGATATATATAAACTATCGTATTGCTCTCTTGACTGCCACATACATTTGTTGCTGCCTTATGATTGAATACAAAGCTCCCACTTCCATGCTGTAATGCGCTATCTTATAAGTAATCTCCCTGGCATTTCCACCTTCCTCAATAAAAACTCTTTTAAGATACTTATACCATTCAACATTTTCTATTTTTCCACCTCCACATTCAGTCTTTCCTAATTTCCACTACTCATGGTCAAACTCATAACTTATCTGCGGAGCAAAGTTTCTTTCCATTCGTCCTCGCTGCCATACACCAGATAATTATCAGGATACATTACAACATCTCCATCAGAGTCTCGCACTTCTTCCTTTGCCTTTTACAGGATTGAAACATACTACAAATATTGGTTATAATACGTTGCGTTTCTTAACTTTTCTGTTCCTACATCAAACCATTCTTCGTTTTCATAGCCTGTTACTACATTGCCTTCACAGATTTATATATATATATAATATATATATATATATATATAATATATATATATATATATATATTATATATATATATATATATATTATATATATATATATTATATATATATATATATATATATATATATATATATATATTTATATATATATATATATACTCATAAGAACTCTCCTTTATTTCCAGTTCGCTTCATAATCCGTTCTTGGGCTCTCCCTTAATCTTTCTCCCTGTATTGAATCAGATATCCTCTCCAAATCTGTAAAGGCAACAAACTCCTTCCTACGGTATTCCTACACCCTTTCTTTACCGATAATGTTATGGTAGACATAAGGTCATTCTTTCTTCTGTTCCTTCTGTGTCCATACTGCTAATCACCAAGTTATGGCTCTATTACTACTCTCGATCTTTTCTCTGAGATTCTTTCATACACCTTTGTTTTATTATCTATTAAGTATTTGTAATTTTTACAAAAAGTTGTTCCTCTTTTTCCTTTATATTGAAGGACTATAATAGTTTTTTCAGATGTTTCAGGTGCTTTACCCTCATTTCAGCATACATTTAGAAATTTTCAAACTACTAGCAGTAATTTTTCATTTCCTTCTTTGAAAAGTTATTTTCTCCTACTTTATTTATTTTTCTCAACGTCTTTGTAACTTTGGTTTAGATCTCTTTTTATTTGGTCTTAAAAATATACTTTCTTGCTTAAATATTATTCAAACTGAAAACACTCTCTTTGATTCTCCGTTTCTCTATTTTGTTGAAGATCAGATGCTGATTTACTGCTTTCGATCATTGTGATGTACCTGCCAAAGAAAATTGAAATGACTCAAGTATTTTGGTGTGGAGCTTCTACTTGATTCATTCCATCTCACGTTCCACAAGTACCAAGTCAACATATCTATGTTTTAAAATGCTAATGACCAAAATAATTTTATCTCAATCAGTTAACATTGAGGGAATAAGTAACAAGTAGCTGTTTGTCTTATATTCTATTTGGTTATACTGAAACTGAACTAATTTAAAAGAGGAAAAAGGTTTCCCTATTCTTATCTTCCTTAGAAGTGAAATATATATATATATAATATATATATATATATATTATATATATATAATATATATATATATATATATATATATATTATATATTTTTTTTTTTTTTCTGTAAAAAGGAACTGATCTGAACTCCTCAGATTTAAGTTTCCGTTCTAGAAGAAATTATTTCTCAAAGAGGATGAAATCCATTCCTAGAAACACTTTATTTTGTTTATATTTACTTGAGAGTAGTGTGTGAATAGACAAAGGAGTTTGAGGAGTGTCCCGTAGACCAGACTACTTTGGACAATTATATTGTCTATTTTTTTTCTAATTCTAATCATCGTTAATGCCGTTCACTAAAATAATAGCGAAATCCTTTTACCTTCTCTTTCAACAGTTCATCGTCTTCACCTGTTATTAGGGGGAGGGAGAGTAAATATTTCTGCTCTTGTTTACACAAGAGTTTTTAACAGCGTCCATAAAAATTATCAATCTTATTTTTTGCCCATTTAATTTTTTGTTGTTGCAATAACTATTTTGACAACCTTATGATTTTGATAAATTTATATTTTGCGATAATTAATTTTTCTCTCAATTTATATTTGACTATGTAGTTTTTGCCCTAAATCTCATTTTTAAATGAAAAAGAACATAGCTTCATTCATTATTCATGCTTGAGGAACAATATTAAAATCCTTGTTTAGAAAACTTTTATTTGAGATTTTGTTTTTCTTTTAGCCGAAAATTAATGTCTTAAATGTTTTCAACCAAAATATTAATTGCAATTTATAATAAGACATTTTTTCATAGTATCCCAATCCCTCTCTCTCTATTCAACCTTCTTCAAATCTTCCTCCATTTTACATTTATCCAATCCACAATACTTGAATTTATTAATTTTTTTTATTGATACTATAGATTAAATTTCTTTGTTTATCAACAATTTCCCTAATCTAATATTTCAAATATTTTTTGCTCTGAAATTTACGCAGATACAAAACGAAATTTTAAAACAATTCAACTTATGGCAACTTTCCAACATTTAATAGATGTTGCTAACTAACTACCGTCTTCTTCAACATGCATTCCTTGTTGTAAAGTTTCTTTTTGTTACATAAGAAGCAGTTTTAAACATTGCAATATCCTTTAATAAATTGCTCATTTAAAAAAAAAAAAAAACGTGTTCTTGTACAGATAATTTAAATATGTGGTTTTTAAAAAACCTTTGCACTCATTTTTTTTCAGGCTAAATTTCTCTTTTGGTTTTTACTTGTTATACAAAAATATTGATTGTGTTTTTATGTCTCTAATTTTCCTACTTGTATTAAATAAATCTTGAGCTAATATTTTATGCAGTACTGATTTCCGTAATTATAGATTTAATTACTATATTTGATGTTAATGTAATTTAATTTAGTAATAACTAATAACAGCTTATATATTATTTCACTAATTTGGCAATATTTATTTAATCTGTAGTAGTTTTTGATTATATTCCCAACTCTATGTGGGGTAGATTTTTTGTTTTACCTTCCGGCATAAAAAAGTCCGTCAGTGTGGTAACCAGTATAATATAAATATATATATATATATAATAATATATACTATATATATTATATATATAATATATTATATATATATATATATATCTATATATATAATATATTACTGATATATATATATATATATATATATATATATATAATATATATATTATATATATATATATATATATATATATATATATATATATATATATTATAAATATATATATCTATATATATATATATTATATATTAAAATGGATAGTTCGCTATAGAAAACTGAACAATGGCGAAGGGCTATTTTAATTAAAGTTTGAGGACAGGTATTAAAAAATATCACTTTATTTTATTCCTTTTAACTCCATATTTCTGAACTAATTCCACTCACATCCGGATGGGAAAGAAATTTACCAAGTAGAGTTTGCCTTACTGAAAAGTCTAACAATTAATTAATATTATTATATTATTATTATATTATTATTATATTATTATTATTATTATTATTATTAATTATTATTATTTTATTATTATTATTATTATTATTTTATAAAAGCTCTTTTACTTTCAAAAGTTCTAAAGATTTATTTTTGGACATTATTAAGTTTACTTAAAATAATTTTTGAAAATAATTTACAAAAATGTGAACATGTTCTTCCTGTAGTCTTAGAGATAAAACCCCTTACGAAATTACTCTTAAATGATTTTTCCGGGTTCTGCAATAAATTATTTTTATCCCAAACATTTGGGAAGCAATTCAATCTTTTTGCAATGTGATGTGAATCCTATATTATGATTATGATTACTTATTTATGATTATGATTATGATTGTATTATGATTATGATATGATTATGATTATGATTATTAATCTAATGAGTTAATAAATGTTCAATGCTATTAATATAGTACTAATCTTCACTATATGACAACTGATTTGATGTCCGTGTTGATTTTCCCGCCTTTTCCTGGGTTTAATTTAGAAGATAGAAGTATCGCTTTCTTGTCATTTTAAAATTTACCACAAAGTGACAAAAACAATGATGTGATATTGTTATTAATAGACCTGAGCTCAACCTGAGATTGTTGAATCTTCGCGATTCCTACAATATTATCAATATTATATATTCTAACCATAGCTCCTGTGAAGATTAGAAGTATTTTTTCTTTTGTGGGAAGAGATTCCAATATTATATATATATATATATAAACAACTATAAAAATAATATATACCAAATACTATATATGTTTATAAGAAAAAGTATACAAATATATATATATTATATATATATATAATATATATATATATATATATATATATATAATATTATATCATATATATATTATAATATATATATATGTGTGTGTGTGTGTGTGAATGTACGTATATTTCATGTATGGGCTAGGATAATGTGCATGACTTGCCTTGCAAGCAGCCATTATTAGCCGTTCTTCTTGAAAACTACAAGCTATAAACAACAAAAAGAAACAATGAAGGCAACAAGTTGCAGATCAAAAAGGAATTTTAGAAACTAAAACTTCATTTTGTTCTCTAAAATATTGTTTTGTAAAACAACCTTCAAGCTATACTCACATATGCACACACACACACACAACAATATATATATATATATTATATATATATATTATATATAATATATTATTGAGATAAGTATATATATATATATATATATAATATATATATATATATATAATAATATATATATTACTATACGCAACACACTTTCTTTCATCATCTCAGGATATGATGGTGGCACCGATAGCTTTTAATTCATCGCCACCTTTTATGAGTAGAAAAAGAAAAATATGATAGAACAACGAAGTTACTAACGCCCCCCCCCCCCAAAAAAAAAAAACGTTTTGTCGCCGAAGGCTCATGCCTTTCCTGCGAAAAACTTGTAAAGATAAAACATATTACAGAGATAACAGTGTGATGGCTTTCTCAGTGGTAAAAATATCCTAAGTATAAAGAGAAGGGTTGGAAATTAAGAAAAGTCCTTACCTTTAAGGTTTTCCTCCATGCGGGTAGTAAGCTAACCATTTTTTGTTGTCTTTGTGGCTAAAGAGATGATAGGCGAATTCCTATCATTATCTTGATAACTATAGAAAAGTCATTGGTGGAGGTGTGAATATTAAAATCACTCGGAATAAGGTTTTCAGAAAGGAAGACGTGATAATATGTTTTATTTTGGAATTTTGGTAGTGAAATATCTAGGATAATCAGATGATTTTTTGAGATAATTAAACAGAACAGATTAGAACAGACATTTCTATAGTCGTATATAGGCAAGACCTAATGTCGAAACATCAGAAGATTTAAAATTAGAAGCAGGAGAACAGAAAACGTCGTTGCACGCATCCCCACTTGAATGAAAGTTTTGAATGCAGGCAAAAAGAGGGAACAGATCATGGTTTGTTGTCTGAGCGTTCTACGTTTTCACCAAGAGCAACAGGTTATGCCCATAGGAAGATAGATGACGTTCAACAAAGTGAAAATAAGAATAAAGACCTATTATGTTGCAGAATAAAGTAACGAAGAGCAGAAACAATTATTGGCACAAATTGGTAACACCACTTTGGCAATACTCCACCATCGGAGATCACTAACATCCCTCAAGAAATGATATGGGAAGTCTCCTTCCTTGTAGCTTCTCCGAGGCTACATGTCGACAGGATATATTTCAAAATTGACTATTTATTTCCCACCAATAAATAAAAATCTTATGCAAAATCTTTAATTTTATATGCCCCATGAACTAAAACCACTTTTTTAAAGCTAAAATATTCCAAACATAAAACAGTAAAACGAAGTAAAAAGAAAAGTAAATGGTGAGACGAAGATTAAAAATCACACATTAACCCAAGGTTTCTACCCCTACACTTGGAGGTGGGGGTAGGGCCTTATTCAGAGAGATGTTAAAGACGAATGAGACATAAAATTTCTAATATGAAGACTTGGACTCCTAAAGTATCCTTTCAAAGAAGATTTGTACCAATTTTATCATTTAATAAATTTATTTAAGAAATTGTTAATTTTTATTTCTTTCTGAATTTTGTTGAAATTTGTTGTATTTTTAATAAATAAGTGATTTAAAGAATTTTCAATTTTCTACATTATTGCAGGATAGAATTATTTTTTCAGAATTCATATCAATAGTATGGTTAAAGTCATTTCTTTGTTGGTATAAATTAAAATCGAGTTATAGTTTCCGCTTCTCAAACTATAATTTTGTTGATACATATATTGGGGGGGCCTCTTAAAAAATCATCGGTCTCACAGAAATAGTTTTTGCCACAATTCTCTTATCCATGCTATAAGTTCCTGTGTTGCATTTTTTATAATTTAATTTATTACTTGACATAAGTATTTAGAGTGTTTGAATTGAGCACGAAAGATTTTTTTTTCATTTCAGGTTTCAATTGGAAAAGAGAAACCATTATTTCGATCTTATAATATATATATATAATATATATATATATATATATATAATATATATATATATATAATATATATATATATATATATATATATATATATATAATATATTATATATTATATATATATATATATATATATATATATGATATATATATATATATAAAATATATATATATATATATATATATATATATATATATATAATATATATATATATATATATATATATATATATATATGTTCACTTATAATATAAGTTCTCCTTGCTTTGTAATAAGCTTTGTTATAATACATTCCGAATATAATGATCTTAAGGAGTTTTTAAATTTCAACTCATTATCAAGGGAACAAGGAATGCATACTTTCATGGCTCTTTTGAATTGTGCCTGTGATGATACCTATTTGCGTTATAAGAATGAATATTCCCATGTTGTAATAGGCATTAGAAGAACATTGATATGCGATTATATAGAAAAAACGAGACGAAAGTTATCGCCAGTAATATCCATCAATAAAATCAGGAAAGATAATTTATTTACCGATCTGCTGCAAACTAAATCTTAATGAACGAAGTTTATTATTAAAATTATCAAGCACTAGTTGGGGATAAACATTGGTGGGGAGAACATCAAAGATATCATCAACATAATGCCACCATTTTATGCTTAAGAAACCATTCTCAGAAAATATATATATTTCAAACAGTTCCATGAATACATTACTTATTCAAGGGGAGTAAGGGATTCCCATACTAAGTCAAAATTTCTGTTTAAAAAATCATTATTAAATTTAAAAAATATGAATGCTTTGTGCATAATTTAATGTTTTTTTTTAATATTTGCACAGGAAATTGAAAAATTAATCTCTTTACCATGGATGTATTGTTCTAATCAATCTTAGCCTGGTATCTATAGGCAACATTCGGTAAACAACTACACGCCATCAAAACTTACTATAGATTTATTAGTAATATGTTCATTATTAATTTTTCCAATAATATCTTCATATATTTTTATGTGTAAATAGAAATAAATATTACCGAAAAATTATTTTAGTCCCTTCTAAACCAAGAGGACAAATTATAGGTAATTATACTATTGATATTTGAAATGATATTTAAAATGGTTGATTGGTCGATTTAAAATTGTTTTGTTTTAAAAGCTACGTTTTCCTCGGAGCGACTCTCGCGATGATCGTTCAACGATTATCGTTAACCGATTAAACGTTGAACGATGATCGTTTGGTACTATTTTCCTCGGAGCGTCTACGATTGATTGAATTTTCAATAGTCGCGTGTTTTCAGTCACAGTTGTATTGTTCTAGAGGAAGGTTTTGTTTAACAAAATGAGTTTAAGGTTGAGTAGACGTAAAAGATTATTACTTAAATGGCTTTTGATAGAGGAGATGGAACTTTTATGTAACAAACTGCTACCCAAAATACCGTCGATTTATTAATCTCAATTACAAACAAAATATCATGAACATTTTGTGGTACACTTTCATCAGAACATGTTAAAATTATATATATATATATATATATATATATATATATATATATATATATATATATATATATATATATATATATATATATATATATATATATATATATATATATATATATATATATTATTATATATATATATATATATATATATATATATAAGGCCAGCCTCTAGAAGAGCCACTCCATATCTCAAAAACTACAATAGCTACAAGGAAAAGGAAAACATTGCTGATATTTTTGGAAATTTTAGTTGCGAAAAATGTAAAAAAAAAAAAATCATATCTCAAAAACTACAATAGCTACAACGAAAAGGAATACATTCTTGGAATCCTTGTAAAATTTTAGTTAGGAAAATGTAAAAAAAAAAATAAAATAAAATGGATATTTTTTTTTTTAGGGAGTTCGAGCCGGCGGAGGGGACAGATATTATATATATATATATATATAATATATATATATATATATATATATATATTATATTATATATAATAATAATATATAATATATATATATTGTGTTAAAGGTATTACACGGCAATTAGGGGGCTCGAGCCGACGGAAAACAGGGGGGACGTTTTCCATTCCCCGTAGGGGAGGGCGGAGGAACACCCGCGACACCCAAATACCAAAGAGCGGGGGGTTCCGGAGACCCTCCCCGGAGGGATGGGAAATAGTCCTTCCCGTAGTTGCCCGGAAGGCCGAGAGACCCCGACTCTTGCCATCGGTGCGGTATACCCTTGGGGTATTCTTTAGTTAAAAAAAAACTTAACTATACTAGAAAGCCTATTTATTTTAACGAGTTAAACGTATAAAAGGTCTTAAATAGGCTTTCCTATATTACTATAATTATTAACAATAATTTTTTTTTTTTTTTTTTTTTACATTTCCTAACTAAAAATTTTACCGGATTCCAAAATTGTATTCCTTTTCGCTGTAGCTAATTGTAGTTTTTGAGATATGTTTTTTTATATTTTTTTATTTTTTATTTATTTATTTTTTTTTACATTTTCCGCACAATAAATTTTACCAGCATTCCAAAAATGTATTCCTTTTCGCGTAGCTGTTTGTAGTTTTTAGAATGGATTGTGGCTCTTCTTAGAGCTGGACCATATTATATATATATATATATAATATATATATATATTATATATATATATATATATATAATATATATATATATATATATATATATATATATATATATATATATATATAATATATATATATATATATATATATATATATATATATATATTATGTAATTTTACCAGTAATATATAAAACTAAAAAAAATAAAAAATAACTCACTTGGTTTTTTAACTTTATTGCCAATCTCAGCCCATATATTGTCTTTCACAACAATAAACGTTGACGACTGACGATTATATTCACCCTTCTCCCGTACGACTATTACAGACCTACGATCATCGTAAACGACTCTAGCGGCAGTCGCTCGGAGCAACACGGTTCATAGGAAATACATAGAAATAGTGCTTAACGATTATCGTTGCACGATCATCGTTGAACGATCATCGTGAGAGTCGCACCGAGGAAAACGTACCTTAAGTAATGTTGATATGATATAGAATTTTAAGAATTGTTGGTAAATCAGCCATGAATTTCTTACTAACTCCTTATGTTTCTTTAAAAATATTTTTAAGGAAAATTTAATTTTTTTGAGTACATATATATATAAATAAATATATATATATATATATATATTATATATATATATATATATATATATATATATATATATATATATATATATATATATTATATATATATATATATTATATATATATATTATATAATATAGAGAGCAGAGAGAGAGAGAGTTCGATGGTTTCAACTTCGTCTCACGTTTTTACATTTCTTGTTTCTTCGTTCAACTGTTTATGCTTTTTAACGTTTTAATTTTAAAGTGGGATTTAGCTTTATTTATTTATTATATATATATATATATAATATTATATATATATATAATATAATATTATATAATATAAATATATATATTATATATATATATATACTATATTATATATATAGTAAGGTTTAAGCCAAACAATCATATAAGTCTTTAATATTTCCAAATTATTCAAAGAGAAACATTTCATAAATGCATTTGTGGAATTCGCCGAAATGTTGTTCAACGCACCATAAATTTGATGACCTCGATCAAAAATAATTGAAAATGCAGGCAAAAAGAGTTGGTAATTATTTAACAGGTCTTGAACAATTGATCCCACACTTTCTGTCATAGTAATATACAAAAAGGGATGATCTTAGAACAGATAAAAACTAATAAATAAATATATAAATTAAATATCTTCTGTGCGCTGGATCTTAAAATGACATAACTCACCAGAATCTTGAAACAACGGCTTCTTTTTTTTGAAAGTTATTTTATATTTTCATCTGGTGAATCACTCAGCTGCGGTGATCTTCCACAGCACAGACTGGTATGACTAATTAAGAGGATCCTTTTGGTAGGATTCAAAACTTGATGGTTGACAATTCCACTTCGAAACTTGAGATTGAGGAAGATCGATGGAATCTCGATCTATAAAGCTCAAAAGTGTGAATTAGTCGACAATATTGATAAAGACCCGATTATTAATTAAGCACACTTTTATTTATAATTGTGGTTTTTATCTTATTTTTGTGTTGTTACACCTACACCTTTTGACTAGTGAGCCATGTTACACCTAAATCTAGATGAGATATACCAGCAGGATTTACACTTAAAGACTAGATTTAAAGTGCTAAGTGCATGGAATGTACATTTATTTTTGGTTAATAAATGGTTTAACTTTCATGTTAATATAATAAACTTTTATATTAACACCTGAGAAAGTCTAATTAACAAGAATATTAATTTCTTAGTTATGTTTAAGACTTCTTTACACTTAATTCTGCATATAACATATACATTATGTATTTCGATAGTCGCAACGACTTGTTATTTTAACAGATATTCGAAAGCGACTTTTTTCTACAGAAAAAAGATTACGATTGATTGCTGCTTTATCACCTTTCTGAAAGCGACTTACTTTTTTTTTGACCTGCCAACCTCCTATTTTCTACTCAGGTCTAGTTCATCCCAAGAAGCGCCAACCAACAGGCGACACCCAGCTAAGCTGATTTTATAATATAAATATATATATATATAATATATTATATATATAATATATATATATATTATATATATATATAATATATATTGTATATTATATATATATAATATATATATATATATATATTCTGTTTTAAAATATTTGCTTATCGATACCATATGCGTGATTGCTTTGATTTTAGAATATCTTTTCTGAATATATATATTATATATATATATATATATATATATATATATATATATATATATATATATATATATATATATATATATATATATAATATATTATATATAGTTAAAAATTTTATTTTAAGTATTTTCCGCACCGTCTTTTCCATTCGCTATGAAGCCTCCATACAATATACTCATAATGCATTGAAACAATATATCATAAATTTACACGAGAATTACAACAAAGCTACAACTCTAACATACAAAACCAACACTAATTATGATTGCCTTATCAAAGCCTAATTAATAGCCTACTTTTATCATAGCTATTATTAGATCATATATTTTATATAAATGTTATTATATTTAATCTAAGATGGCCGACACACAACGCCGTGTCTGGTGCTCTCATCGGTCCATGGGGCGCAGTTTCAATGTCCCGTGTGGAGTTTCGATGATTGTTTCAAATTGCGGTCATCGACCAACTCTAACTAACCTTGATATTTAATATGAATGAAAATAATACATGTCGTTAACTTTCTAATCTTTATGTATACACAATATGGAAGAATAATTACTAGACAACGGACGATTAAGACAAATGAATTTCATTTTCAAGATGTACTTGTAAACCATATATCGATTTGGGACCAATCACTCTTATTATGTAATTCTTTATTGTGTATGTTTTAATATTTATAATTAATGTACCTCTGAAATAGAATTTGAATAATAATATGAAAACCGTTTACGGT
The DNA here is from genome assembly GCA_015478945.1 of Trachelipus rathkii. Classification (NCBI taxonomy): domain Eukaryota; kingdom Metazoa; phylum Arthropoda; class Malacostraca; order Isopoda; family Trachelipodidae; genus Trachelipus; species Trachelipus rathkii. The sequence continues at coordinate 8,423 of JABUQX010002007.1, read as the reverse complement.
CAGAGTTAACCGATAATCTGTTTTTTAAATCCCCATCGCCGCTTCATGAGTCAGCGCCAGCAAGGCATATGTATAAACTACGAGTTACGCTGAGAAATTACTCGAAGCACACACGCGAGAAGCCAAACCTTCGCAATCGCTTCCTTTTCTCTGAAGTTGCACGAAAGGAGTATGAAACGCTTTAAAAAAACAAGTTCGTTTTTTGAGTAATGTTTATTATACTTTTTAATAAGGATGATCTTAACATAAAAGATACGAGGATGTGTTTGATTGCATTATTCATTTCTTTATTGTTGGTTATATTAGAGTCTTTGCGATAGTCTTTATTTTTTAATGATTTTCACCTTCCTTCAAATTGTTTCATAATGAAGTGGAAAGAATGTACTTTGAAAAACTCATTCCTTTGAAGTTAACCCAAATATTACAAAGCACGCAATTTATATATATAATATATATATATATATTATATAATAATATATATATATAGATATATAATATATATATATATTAATATATATATATATATATTATATATATATATATATATATATATATATGAGCAGGGTCGTTTGGTTTAAACCATTTGTTTTTTTAAACCAACTAAAAAAACTGTTTTTTTTGTTGTTATAGTTTTTTTTTGCTTTTCAAATTAAAAAGTGCTCTAAATGTGGAAAGGATTTAGTTAATACATCCTAACTATATATTTAGATAGTAAATAGATGGGAGGGAAACGTGATCCAGGACTTTACGAGTAGAATACACGCAAGATTGACCATAGCAGTTAAGTCTGGGTCATAGAGTTGAGCGGAGGAGAATGGGTGAGACTGTCTGAAATACGTGTGGTAGGAACTCTTCTCAAAGAAGGAGGTACATGACTGGAAAATTCAAGAAAACAATGTCAATTGTAATAACACTAGAATAAG
>JABUQX010002006.1:87500-103944 GCA_015478945.1 Trachelipus rathkii | reverse complement strand
AAGTTAAACTTAGTGCAGTATAATGTTATGTCACATAGTAGAATTATTGAATTTGTTACATAACATTTTATAACTAATACGATTAAAATAGAGAAAATAAAAAAAAAGTAAAACTATTTTTATTTAGATTTAAAATTTGACTAATACAAAAATTAAAATAAACTGAGCATTATGTTTGCTTAAAAGTAAAGAAAACAAAGAAATCTACAAAAATCCTTTCGATATATAAAGGAAACCATAGTATTTCAAACTTATAGTTCTCTTGTACCTCTCAAAGATTTGTTTTGATTATGCCTGTTTTTTCTAACTATTTTGTATTTGCTATACTGCGAGAATTTATGTTTACCACGATTTATGGTATTAGTAACTGTTTGATTTTGCAGACGTGGATGAATGCGAAGAAGAAGAACCAGCTTGTGAACAGCGCTGTCAAAATCTCATCGGGTCTTATAGATGTGAATGCTTCCGCGGATTCAATATAGATGCAACTCTTGGACACTGCATTGGTGAGTTCCTGAGTTCTAAACTGAAGAGTGAAAGGGTTTGGGGGTTATAAACCCCTCAGAATATTAGATAATTAAAGAGTATGTTAAAAATGTTATATCCTAAATAATGTTAATGCAAATGATAAAATTGGGATTTTTGTCTTCCTTTTAAAGCCATTTAACTTAATGGTTTGTAGACATGATAATAAATGGCTCAGTTTTCCATCGGATGTTAACTCTCGTGATTGTCATTACTGAATGAAAGGAAGAACCATAAAACTTGTGTTTTTCACTCCAAAACACAATTTAATCTTCTTTTCCAAAAATATCTTTTCAAAACCGTCACATTTTCAATCATATCAAATTACATAACACAAAAAGTCGTATTTTTTCCAAAATCTTGGTTTAATCTATTATAATTTACACAAATTCAACTCTCAGCTTCCTTTACCTTAAAGATCGCACATTTACTATTCTCAATCTAAAACGTTTTCGGGCTTATCTTGTCCATCGTCATTAATTTGCTATCAGCGCATAATAATAATATAATGCATATTATTTCATCGTTGTTTCAATTTAAACACATACCGAACACTTATTATTTCAATTTATAGCCTTGAAATGGTGTGTGTGTGTGTGTATGTGTGTGTATATGCCGTGCATTTGAAATGAGGCAAACGCTTAAAAGTATGTGTTTTTGTATACATAAAATAACACATTGGTAATGTGGACATAATATAGGTGTTTAAAGGCAGAAAATGTATATAGGACTGGAATAGCCACAGATTTAATGTTGTGATCTATTTAATGCTAAAAGTGATACAAAGATATGATGTAGTGATGCATCTAATGCTAAAAATGATACAAAGACATGATATAGTGATTATCTAATGCTTAAAATGATACACAGATATCGACGAATGTGAGCTCTACAGAAATCCGTGCAGCCATAAATGCATCAACGTTCCCGGATCTTTCGAATGTCGATGTCCGAATGGTTACAATACCTTTTTATAATTTGATATAACACGCCTATTATTATATATATAATAAAGCAGTAAATACTAACCCTCAATAGAGAAATTACTAATATTGTCTATCAAATGAGTGTGGTAGGGACGGTCTGAGTAGTAAGGAACTCCATAACTTAGCACTTGGAACTTGTTTAAGGATGGAAATTAGCGGCATAGTCTACAAACTGTTTATGCACAACGTTCGGAACTTTGAGTGAGAATGGCGTTAAACTGCATTTGCTGTACGAACTAAGTAGCTGGTGCGCGAGAGGTAAGATGACGAGAATCTAGAGATGTGAATCATTTGATCTCTGAAAATGTGAAAGGGATTTCGTGAGTAAGAGTCCCCTGTTAAAGATTATGCATTTTCATATCTGGTAAGAAAGAATTATTGAACGGTTACGATGAGAACAATTATAAATTTATGCTTACATACCGATTTTGGGATTGAAATCATAAGTTATAAACAAGATTCTGTATATATTGCAATTGAAATAGTGACGATTTATGTGTAAAGTATACTAATTGCTATATGAATAAATGACCATGAGTGCGTGACCTCAAATATTGTGGTGCTCTTAGCTTTAGCACGCGTATGAATCAAGGCATGAGAATTCGCTAGTACACGCAAGGTATGTTTACTCAGATTTAATGTTGAAGATGTAAGAAGGTATTGCATAAGGTGCATACGACTCTGAAGCCCATGGAGAGAGAATTAGCTCGACCTCTTTACACCCACACCGGATGGACACAGCTCTTCCACGGAATGCTGTGTTCCAATTCCATGTTCGAGAACATCAAAGAAGTCTGGGTTCGTTACTATTTTGCATGACAATCCGCGCCAGAAAACACATTTTCTCGCAGTAGGTTGGGGTCTTTCCCATGAAAATCTTGGAGAGATATAGAACAGAATACAATTATTGAGAGTGATCGGTGGTAGGGAACACAGAGGGGCGAAAGTAAAGTGAAACAGAATAAGAAAGAAGGATTAGAGCATAGGAATGAAAGGTTTGTGAGAAATGATTGGATTGCATCTCAAAAGATATCAGAGATACGAGCAGGTAGGAGCCGCCTAACCTCTCGACTTCATTTATCAGATTGATAACGTCATCCTACTAGAGTAGTGTAGATGAATAGTTAGTCGAAGTATCACCATATCTTTCTGTCTATGAATTTATGAGCATAAATCCATAATTTGGCCGAGGATAGCATAGTGAACGATTTGAAAACACCACGACTGTGATGCATTCTTGAGATATATAAATGTTGTTTAAGAGATGGAGAATGTGTTCTAAATCTTCCTAGCCTAAGTAGTCTAAATTTTAGTTGCTATGAGTACAGATTGAGTCTAGGAGACCAGTTAATATCCAGTGCATTGACTGACTATTAGTAGAGAGGTAATTGACAGGCTAGCGTGAGCCATTAGCTAGAAATTTTGAAAACTCCAAAATCAATGAACACGGGAGCCAAAACAGTCTTTGCACACATTGGCCACAACAACGCCTTGGCTGGAAAGGAAACTAAGACGAAGTAGAAGTCAACACAGTAGAGTTTGAAGTCAAAAAGCTCGAACACCTAAGTTCGTGTTAAGATCAAGTAAGACCGGAAACCAAACAACAGCCATTTTGACTAAACACTTGGACACAAGCTGCCTTCGGCTGAAAACTGAAAGAGAAAGGAATCAACAGGTAGAGTTTGAAGTCAGAACGCTCAAAAACTTAAGTTTCGTGTTAAGAATAAGAGATGGGGAGATTTACGAGGAGGAGAGCGTGATGTCAACAAAATTAAAGATTAGACTTAAAAACCGAGAACAGGTACACAAATTATTAAGAAAGGAGAGGGGGGGGGGGTCCTACATTCAACAAAACAGGCATGCAGTTCCGTGACGGCACCAACTTCATGTACCGGAGGCTGTCAATGGGCCTAGTATTCTCAGGATTCATTGTGATATATGACAGTTAGGGGAGTAGAATAGGGGGTTATTATTTTTCTGGAAGCCACCTTAACAGGGTATCGCAGTACTATTATCCGCGTGCTGGCCACTATTTCACATTTTTTATTATCTATTCTTTTTAAGAAGGTAAGTGCTGTACTGTAATTGTTGTAGATACATCTATTATTGTGTGCGTGTGCCATGATTATATGAGGAGTGAACGTCTGCTACCTAAGAGTGTAACATAAAAAACTGCTCGATCTATTGTAGTCGCAAAGCAAGAACATCAATTGGGCACTGCGTCCAGTGCCATGGAAGTTTTCAAGACTTCCTGGTTTGATATATATCTTTATGTCATTATGAGGTGGAGAGAGTATACTACTCAATACTCTTCCGGATGAGCTGCCTCATTTTACCACCAAAACATGCACGCCCATCCCCTAATTTGATAGTACAACTTAAATAATATCACATCTTTATAACAAAGCATATAAATAATGAGTAGGATATACACCATCTTATCAATATATAAATTAATACTATCATGATAGCATAATATATAAATTCTTTGATATATAGTAATACCTATTATTAGTATAGTATATGAGTAAGATAATATAAGGTGTATATTACGTAGTGGATGTGATGTAATCCGGTGCGGATGCGGTTGGAGTGGGTGCCAGCAAATTGTGTATGGATGCGGTGCGGTGCGCTGTGGTTCGCTTCCTGGGATGCGGTGCGGTTCGGTGGTCATTATTTCAAAGAGCCGGTAAGGTGTGGCTGCGAATGCGTCAAGATGACGGGTGGTGCGGTGCGTGCTGGTGCGCGACCCTCCCGGTGCGGAGCGGGAGCGGTGCGCAAAAACCGAGTGCTCGGCACACAATTAAGTATATATATAGTATAATAGGAGTAATAATATAAATAAATAATAGATAATAATATAATATTAAAAATAATGATTTTAATAAGATTTGAAAGTAGTATTACAATATAAATATTGATAATAATATATGCATATATTTATTTATTTTGTAATAGTAGATATACAATTATAAGAATAACAATAATAGTAATAATAATAATGAATCAATAATAATAAATGAATAATATATAATAGTTAATAATAATAATAATATATATAATTAAATAATTGAATAATAAAATAATAATAAATATAATAATATAATTAATAAAATAAATAATAAGAATATATAATATAATAATAATTAATAATAATAATAATAATAATAATAATTACTAATCAATACAAATTAATAAATAATTAATTAATAATAATAATAATAAATAATTATAAATAATAATAATAATAATAATAAATAATAATAAAATGAGGTAATATAATAATAAATAATAAATATAATAATAATAATAAATAATAATAATAATAATAATCAATAATAATAATATAATTAATATAATAATGACATCGAAGCCCTGCTGGCCATTGGGTGGCATAACAACGAATTTATGAGAATGAAGAGACGTCCAAAAAGGGCGTAAGCGACATATTTCGCGTGACATTCTCGGGGCAGCTACCCCCTAAATATCAGATTCTCAAGCCTAGCGCTTGAAATAACTATCTCCTAAATATGAATCAGTTTAATCCTAGTATACCAATAGAACATTAATATCTAAAGTTTCTCTTACGATAGTCTACTCCTTCTCCTATCGAAGACAGGATGTCGGAGTTCAATCTGTAACAATACATCACTAATATATTTAATTATAGTAGTAATGGTAATGTTGATTATGTATCGTTCATCAAAAACACAAAAAATATATTAATATCTCGGTGTATATAAATAACTCTAAACGCAATGATAAGAGTCTTATATATATAATATAATACTTACCTGGAGTTCAAACTCTAAATATAGATTCTATTACCCACTACTATAATTAGATATATATATATATGGGCGTAGGCAGGGGCAGGGGTCACTTGTCCCCCCCTTAAACTCTGGCGAGAAAAAAAAATGAATACTACCTTATCTTATGACCAGAGCAACGAACGTCTGTTTAAGAGTATGATCTAGATACGAAAAAACTTGTGATAAAAGAACTAGATCTACCTAAATCTAAACGATATGATAAATGATAGAGTACATGCATGCATTAGAAAATCACACATAAGGAGTATGCACTAAATTTACTAAATTATCAAAAGTATATTATAAACAAACATATGAATCATTAAATATAGTATATTTTAAAGTTCGTTGCACATTAGACTTTGAATTACAAGTAGCTGGTGCCCCTCTTTCTATTTCACACGACAAACTCATATGCGTGACAATTCTCCGTGACAAGATAAGAACTCTTTCAAAGTAGAGCGAATCTATAAAGGAGCACCCCAAAGCGCAAATCTAACGAATGCATAATACTATCAAAACACAGGTGTAACTTACATACTACCGTAGTTATAAAAAATATATAATATAATAGTTATATAGACGAATTGCAAATATTATTAGTCTAATAAATATAGAATATGTATATATAGGATCCTGCACAAATTGACGACTTGAAAAACAGGTAGTATATATATATAGAGTAATATTAAATATAATATATAATTATTATAAAGTATATAGATATTATAATGTATTATCTTTAAATTTCCTATATAAATGTATATATATGGCATATAGAAGTATAATATTTCTTTATCAAATATATATTTGTATAATATTATAATATGTATGCCATATATATATATAGGTATACTTATATATATATATCACAGACTTTTCCCCCCCCTATATGAAATCCTGCCTTAAGCCATCGTGTTCCTACCCATAATAGGTATTAGTATTTACAGACAACAATTTTAACAGTTATATAAGAGTCTATTAGTAATTTTATACAATTAATAAGATACACATATAGTAGGTTGTGGGTAATTTTACTAATAACAATCATATATATATAACCTATTACACTTATACCCCTTATATTAAAGTACTCTTTCTTAATTACAAACAGTGTACTTTCCAATTTATATATACAAATATAATACTAATATTCACATAATTATATATCTACTAGATATATATATAATACATACCGTACTACTAATACTTATATACTATATATCAACCATTATTAATTAATATAGAATTAATACGTATAAAAGATAAGTATATAATATATGATAGACTTATGTAAAGCCTATATTATATAATATTATATACGTATACCTTGTATACTATATCTGACTCGGAGAGCGACAGGTTTTACACGGAGAAAGCACCGCGAGGCGAGCCTCCTCGTGAAAAAAGACAAAATTACAAAGCAATTATCTAAAATGTCAAGATAAAAAATAAATCTTATCTATGTGACAATATTACTATTAACAAAATAATCGTATCTTAGAAACTGTTACGACAAGGACCACTCTGCAATTTTACGTTAAAGAACATTATCTCCTCACAAAACATACTATTATAGAATCCACTTGAGGCATCCGGTATCGTCAGATATATCGGCCTCGAAGAAATAGCGAATTCCTATAACGCTTCTCAGAAACACTGAGAGGGTACATGCAACCGTAAAAGGAAAGCACTATACTTAATTTGATCTAATTATGGAGATTTTCCACAATCTATGCTCTGCTCAGAGCGAGGCAGAAAAACAAAATTCCTCTCCAAAATGGTAAATTATCCTTACTAGCATAATGAGAGTTGCCGCGTTTGCCAATAAATATATGGTGAAACAAAATAAAGTAAGAACTAAATTTTTATTTTAAATTTAAATAAAAAAAACTTATTATAAATAATGTGACCTAAGTACATACATACCCAATAATATTAGTAAAGGATATACTACTATACGTTAAATAGCTTATTACTCACTGATAGAGTAAGATTATATATGATATATAAGTATTGGGCTTTGTAAAATAGGTACTTACTTATAAAATAATTACTATATAAACCCCTAGTACATGATTTTTGATGGGCACTACATATTAATATATGTATATATCAGTTCTAGTGTTTTCTGTATAGTAGTAACTAGCTTACTATACACCATATTTACTCAAAGTATAATGTATAATATATATATGCAATATATTTAAATATATAGACGAATTAATACTATGAATATACTCCTTTTCCATCGTTGCTAATCTAACCCTTTTTGATAATGTATTTTTCAGATAAGTATATAAGTCACGATTCATAACTATACTCTTCTACTTTTATTCCTATCTCATCCTCTACTATATCTATCTCTTGTGTATGTTAGATGATAGAAATAATTGGTGAGATTAATATATCCTTCTTTTAACTATTATTACAAAGCGACAATCCGTATACATGAAATTTTGCAAAGGGTCAGGTCTTAGCGTTACCGTTTACTCGTTACTTGAAGTATAAAAGGTCACTTGGAAGGACAGCAACGTGACCGTTAAGGTAAGCGTTTCTCACATATCTCAATATACATATTTTCTAAGAGAGATTCTTGAAAGTCGATACATGTCATCTGTTTACATTAACGTGCATGACTTACTTTCTACCTACAGTGATTCGAGAGGAAGTCATACCTTTAAGTAAATGGATACAGGTTTTAACGTAGCGCGCTACGCTATATACATTACTATACCCAATTTACTGATCTCGATATGATAAGAGCTCATAATTCATATATACACAGGTTTCCTAACTTTTTCAAAAGAGAAATTTGACACAGTGTTACTTATTAAGCTTATTCAGTGATCTGCGATATATACTATATATGATATATATATCTCATAGTGTACGTTATTTCTTATATGTATAATATGATCTAGTTGCAAAATACCTACTAACATTCTCTCTCTTTACTTCCTGCTTTAGTCGGAATTCTCAGTGACTACAAAAATTATTACACTGAGAAATCTGCCTTCAGAAATTATTGGATTTATATTATAGCGTATGTAATATCTTTATCTCATTTGCGGTCACTTTGAGACTCTAGCTTATTCCGGATCTTACTTTCAACATTGGTTTGATATTATGATATGAGAATGGAAAATTAATCGATAATTTTTAAATATAATATCATTGATAAATAAATGGATAAAACGACTTAAGATATTTTCGACTTAGGGTTGTAAAGATTTTATTGCTAAGATTCTAGGGATAGCTCAATGTTTTCTGCATTTAAAATTAGTCATTCGAGAACACATATCACAATCATCTATCTTCATCTAATAAAAATAACAGTTCGCAATCAGCCTTTTAAAATATAAAAAGAAAAATTAAAAAATGAAAACATAAAATTTTATTTTTTGTAACTACTTAATAACATTAAAATATGAAGAATTACCTTTAACATGACAGCGTTTTCAAACATATGTAGCAGATAGCTTTGTAGTCTACTTTGGAGATGATGTGAGCCGCAAAGCTGAATAACCTATCTACAGGGGCCGATGAAGATACAGTTTGGAGTTATTGTAGTGCTAAATAAGATTTTTAAAACAAGGCGACGACTCTATTAAGTGAGCGCGGAAACACGTTATCCGCTTATATTAAAAAGCACTTCTATTTCCAGTTCAGACTTCAACGGGATGATTGTTAGTATCTATCGACAAACTCTCCATCTATTCTAAAAAAGATCTCTGCTGAAATCGCTCACTCCATGCACCAAATGCTATCTTTCATATTACTTCGTCTTAATCGCTCTTGAGTTAGGCGTTTGTGCGTTGAACCTCATTTCGCTGAACAGGCCACGACTGATAATTAGCATCCTCATTTACTGTCTCCATTATCTTTTCCACGCATTATCTACTATCTCGGATCACTTTGGAGGTAATTGGCGAAGCCCATAATTGTGTCAGTGAAGAAAGCCTATCGATGTGCCCTAAACTGACAACGGGTTGGGTTAGACCCAGTGAGGATAGTACATTGATACTATAGATTAACTCACCTGCAAATGCGTCGTCATCTCGGCAAACGCGTTGGATAGGTGAATCGCGGTATAGATAACAGAGCAGGACCGGGTTGCTAATTACACGAGTCTTAAAGTAAGTCTAACGATATATTGAGCAGCGAATTTCTCCGAAAGCTCTATTTTCAATCACGTCACAAAATGTATGGAGATATGTTCTATAAGTGCTCATACACACAAAAACTCGCTATTATTCACCCTCTCGTTGAGACATATCTGAAATGCAAACAGGCATTGGATTGAAATACTATATAGGTACTCTTCAACAATTCAATTGGCTATATGTCTTTGAAGCATTGATGGAGTAGTCTGGTGGATTAATAAAATGCGAAAAGTCAAAAGTTGAATATGACTGTGAACTTACTGTTCCTTAAAGAAGTCACGAAATCCATTTTTTCCTCAAAATTAAAAAACCATGTCTGTAACTTGAACTGTGCTACCGTGTTATAACAAGTTACCATTGAAATCAGGGCGTAACTAAGATCATAGGCCCCCCCGCCAAAGTGGAAATGAGGCCCCTCAAAATAATATACTATATAATATATAATACATATGAGTGATTTATATATATCGTTTCAATTAACCAATGTATACCCTAAATGGGCTATTATTCAACTTTCTCATTATATTATCTTTCTTCTAACATTAATACTGTATTTATGACACGACGACTCAGCTTCAATATGAGAGTGTCTACGGCATCATGTATACACACGTGTCTATGCTGAAATACCTGGAGTGTTATAACTCTCCTTCTTCATAATAGCTTACTTATACAGTTACGACAGCACTTCCCTTTCTATTGGCATACACTTAACAATCTTGGTGTGCGATCTAAATAGTTAATATATCTGATGTCTAGTATGTTTATAATGTGTATCTAGCTAAATCTTTTCTGTGTTAAAAGTGCAATCTCAAGGTATAGAATACGTTCTATCTGTAGTTATCGATTAAGCAGTTATAATACATAATTCCTCAAAATAGCAAGAATCACGCCATGTTATATAATTCTTTCATGTACTTATAAATGGATACTAATATGTCTACCTCCATCCTCCCCTCTTCTAATTATAAATTTAACAAGTAATCAAATACTTAAAATGATATTTGACTTATATATATAGAGTTTAGATTATATATATATAAATGGATACGCATTTATTATATAAGGGTATATAAGGGTATATATATATATAATATATAGTAGGCTATAATAGTAATTAAATTTAATACAATTTATTTAGTATATAGTATATATATATATTATATTTGTTTATCGAATTATAGTTACGGAAGTAACTAAAGCACAAAAGAATTAAATATATTATCCTTATCTATTAATCTATATGAGTAGATATTATTATAGATTATATATTCCAGATTATAAATATATAGCGACCAGTGCTATAATATTTATATGTTATGTAGATTATTAAAATTAAGTATATAATTTTCTTAAGATATATATATATATATATAACATATATATATCAATCCTATATATATATATATATGCCATAGTATATATACAAACTATAGTGCCCTCATTTACACCCCAAAAAAGATGTTAATGCTTACCAATAATTCGTATATCTGTTCTCAGGCTTGTCAAAATTATGTCGACAGGAATAACACTCTTTACTATATTTACTCTATAACGTTTTTAACTTCTTGTGATCGCTAAATTGGAGAGCTTCTACTAACCACTCTTTTCTTCAAATCAAGTCGAGCACCAATTCTATCGTCTTATCAATTATCAATGCTTATAAGCCCAATCCGCTATAGCCTTGTTTTGCATCTAGTCCCTTAAAATACGATTTTATGTAATCGTTGAGCTTTCTGGCAAACCTTCCAGCTGTTGCAGATGTTACTTGTTAACGTTCAAATACAACTGATACTTCGCGTGTACACCTCTCAAAAACTCTGTCAGCATCATTTCTTTACGCAATAAAAAGTAAAATCTTTAATAGTTACCAAATTTTTCATTTTCACTTCTGTAGTCATTAATGCTATGAAGGTGATTAAATTGCATATACCGAAAAATAATCTAAATAAAATTTTTCTACCACTTTTGTAGCCTTTTCGTGCAACTTTTCATTTCGAGCTCTGCTATTGCTGCAGGAGCAAAGAAATGAAATGATAACTTCTGCATAAACATATGTCATGCTGAGATGAAAACGAGGTAGTATCCCTGTTCATTTAGATATATCACAGTTAGAATCTGAAAACCCTATCTGCTTATCTAAAGACTTCTATGGGGTCGCCTATTCTTTCATAAAGAAGAAAAAGTCATTCAAAAGAAACATTCCTTTTTTACATCCTGATATTTACGTCTTGAAGTAATTGTTGGCTCCAGAGGTATCACAATGATGCTTCTACTAATCCCCGTGAGGTCTTTCTCAATCTACTTCAAACTGTCTTAGCTCACAATAAGTTTGATTTGCTTGTTCCGTCAAATAGGTAATGTTGCTTTCTGAAGATCGTTGATTTGGACGTTGCAATATTTTTTGAGACAACATTTGATGCTTTCCAATACTCTACTTTGAAACACAAGATAAAGAATAAACTTTCAAAAATATTTCTAACTCCTCCTGAGACCAAGGGCTCGTTTTCTTTCACTTGACTTACGTTTACTCCATAAGTTAACCAAGCGTTGAGATAAAAACTGCATGAAATAAATCACGAATACTTTTAGAAATTCGTTCTTTATTGCCTAGTAAGGGATATGTCATACTTGGATGACCGCCTAGTTGGACAACAATATTTTTGTGTTTTTTGTGATGCATCGTTATTTGTTGAAGCGAGCTAGTTAATTCAGCTTGCCAAACTCACTGTACGAAAAGCTGAAAAGAAATTACACATTTCTTTCCAGACATAAAAATCATTTAGCCAGCCACTTATCATCTTTTACAGAAACAATTAAATTTAAATTATCGAGCTGCACAAATGAATTTATTCTGCGGCCTTATCGTAACCAGAGCCTATATACGAGCCTTGATATCGCTGAATTATTTCTCGCATATTTGCTCCTTCACGATCATACCTTGTACCTCTGCATTTCGAATTTAATGTTTTTGTTATCTAATACCTAATATTTTTTTTTCAAAGTTTCTCTCTTCTTTATTTATTTTTATAAAAACCTGCACAAAATTTTCTTCAGGGGAGGGCCAGAGCTTAATTAGTTTAGTATGATACTTTAAATCTCGTCTAAAGTCTGCTGTATCTTTCTGCATCTGAAGTTTTGGATACAGTCCTCTTTTAAATTAATTTACTCACGGCTAGTCACCAGGATGTTTTTCTCGGTCGCGCCTAAATTTTCATAGTACACTACCATTTTTGATCTGTGCTCCTAAAAGGATTATGCTCTGGGTAATGAATTCTGTTTATATTCTTGGAGAGGTTGTCCTCTAGTTGACTTTGTAAGTGGTATTATGCAGTTTACACATATGTAGCGTGCGATAGTTTTTGTACGTATGCTATGTAGTCGACCTGTACTTATTCACTATGGTGCCACCGTCTTTGGTAGATAATTGAGTGAGACCTTGCTTGCTTGGATAGCATAACTCATACGAGTAGTCACCGCTATAAAGAGCTACATGCTGACGCTACATATGATGTACTAAAATCCACTTTACAAATGCATGTAGAGCCGGTAAAATAAAGGAATCTATTTCTGAGCGTGCTCAAAATACTATCAGCAAAGTTTCTTGCTATAGATGACCTACGTACGTTACAATAAGTCGGTTTGTTATCATGAATACAAGAGAAGCGAGATTATATTTACTTTGTATGTGTAGTGATGAAAGAAAGAAAACAAAGAACCAAACAATCACTGCTAACTATCCTGACTAATGAGGTAGTTTAGCATGATACTTGAAATGCCTACCTAGGCAGTCTTCATTTCTTTACTGGTCACGCTCCCATTTCTAGCCCCCATCTCCTCTCACAATGGACAATATAAAGTCGTAGATTTTCAGAGCCACATTTGGTAGAACCATATAAACACACAAAACTGAGAGTATAGCTTCAATTGCCCACACATTAAAACCGCTGTGAGTTGGCGAGCGGAGTAACTCTTGTCTGAACACAAGTCATTCTTTCAGAATTTTCAATTTTTCAAAACCCATGTTTTTGGAATTTGTCAAAACTCCATACAATAAGAAGGCATATATTGACTTCATAAACTTGAAGAAATGCATTAGATAGCATACGCATTACTCTGAGCAACTAGTCCAAAAAGAGGATTTCGAATCATTTCGAGTTTGTGCTCAGGTGTCCCTGTCCAACATTCCAAACTCGCACTGTGTTTATGGATACTGAAAAAAGACTATATTGACGATAATTTCCTTTTCTCACTATGTCGAGTGTTATAGTGAGATTAGAACTTTCACGGTCTATGATGTATATGGCGAGGGAAGAGCACATTTATTTCCAACGCGATCTACTTAGATAATTTCTGTTTTATATGATAATAGTTTGAGATTTGTTCTTGGAACAAATTAAAAAAAAATTCGATTTATGAAAAAACATTTCAAACTCTTTCTTGCGCAGAAAGTATACAAAAATAGTTATCCTCAACAAAAAAATGAATGAGCATCTCCGCCAGTCTCGACCACTAATATCACCAAGCCTATCGAGAAATATTTGATGTTCGATCGCGTACTTATGAATAGGACAAAACAATAGAATCATTTTGTCACTTTTTCAAACAAAATTTCACGAATGTTTCATTCATGAAATATATAGTTTTTTTCTGTCTAATTTTGCTATACCTTGTGCCATATCTTGTGTCAACTTTCAGGGCTTGTACAATCGGCAAGATGCATCTTTTTACTATATATTATATAAATAGTATGCTATAAAGTATATCTATAAGTTAATATCTATCTTACATTTATTTAATATACTATCTAATAAAGGAAGTAAGATATTTATACTCAAAACAGCGATTATATATATATATGCACTCGCTTAAGGATTGTTTTTATGAGATACATAAAATATTTGAGAATAAATAAAAATGGTATTAAGGCCTCTGCCTTCATCCCAATAATAAGTTATTAAATAAGAACAAATAAGGTAGCAAAAATAACCTATACATAAACCATCATTATAGACTTAATAAATTAGCAAGGTATGATATTATGTTAACCTATACCGTATATAAGTAAGATAGGGACCTACGGGATAAGTATATATGATAGTATACAATACATTATGGTATATATATATTAGTAAACGATATATAGTATTAATAGCAGCTCTCCTAAGCGTCATTGCTATAAAGCTTGTTATGTGTTATATATAAAAAATATCAGCGATTACATATATATATAGAGGCATATGATAGTAAACTAAATCGTTACGTGCTAACTTTATTCCTCCCTCCTCCTGTGATATTATATATTATGTATGTATTTATTTAGATAGAAGAGATACATACATATACGTACACAATAGTGCCATATGCACGCACATATTAGATGATATGTGACCATAGCATAAATAGGGTTTTCATCCTGTCAGGTAGACTAGAATCTTCTTCATCTGGTCAATAATCTATATCTCTAAGAATTTTAAAGTAGAATATATTTAAGGAGAATATAATTAGTGATTATATTCAGTATTCTATTATTTCGTAGTATTGCCTTAGCATCTCCTTCGCAATTCTAATCGACGCCTGATACCTAGGCAGTGGCTGCCCCCCGCCTAGCCCGGCACATAAGGGCGTCGTGCACGGGGCGCGCTACAGTACGCCAAGCATCTGAAATGGTCTTTTAGCACTCTCAATGAGAAGAGCACCCCTTACTTGCGGCTGAAGAAACCCAATCCAAGAAATAACAGAAGACAGACCTTAATGGACGAAAGTAGATGAGTGGATTACATCAGAAAAATAGTAAGTAAAAATGAGACGAATGGAGAAACCCATAGTGCGAATGGCGGAATTCTGTCATGATTAGTGATTCCACCAGTCATTCCCGAATTAAATATCTACTATTTAGTCCCACATCAGACACTCATACTCGACACATACCACCCATATATAATGATACTATTAACAGATATATCTCATAACAAATCTATATTTTGTATTTTAGCAACCCTCATAGTGCCACTTATGAAGTCATACTATAAATTAATGAATAGTTATATTGTTGTTATCTCTTAAAATAAATCTTTATTCTATAACCAGAAATAACTTTTGGATATTCATTATAAAGGTATAAACCTTCCTAGTAAGTCATGCATAAAAAGGTAAAAGAGTCTAGGGTGAAGTTTTATAACCAACCCACTCAGCGTACGTGAGGTGAATCAGCTGTCTGCTGCCGAGATCAAGGACATAATCACCTCAACCTCTGCTGATGCTCCTCATAACTCAAAGCCTTGTCGTTACTACACACAGAACACACATACATAATAGGCTACAGCGACGCGAGCGTGCACACACACAAGGGTGGATCGAAATATTAAAGATTACTATATTTGAGAAGTTAAACTATTATATTATTATATAATATTAATACCTGAACTACTTAAAAACGTGATAAATAATGGAATAGATAAAGCTACTTTAATGATAGTAGTATATATATAAACCTATATAAACCATATATAAAGATTAATTTATATCACTCTACCCCCTGTTTACGCTACCCCCTGAAATGAATGTGCCTAGCACTTACAGCCCAGTATATATAGATATATACTTATATATTTATTTAGATATCTAAAAATATATTTAAATAAATATATAAACTGTAACCACTAAATGAGAGAGAGAGAGGAAGAATACTTATCATAAATATATATATCTCCTAATATAAATATTATATATAGTATCATTATATATTGTTAAGGGGATAAGGGGAACTATATCAATGCTAACGCCTACATTCGACACGTATATGAGATCAATATCTCTAATATATCGACAACCTCTCTTACGAATCAAGATATGATAATTATATAGCTAATTAGAACCTTCAACCTATAACGCTACACTAAAAAAAATTATCATAAAAAGCTACTCTAGTATCTATGATTGATATTACAAATAT
>JABUQX010002006.1:55000-82500 GCA_015478945.1 Trachelipus rathkii | reverse complement strand
TTATTCGTTCTCATTCGCAACATGCGTACGTTCGAATCCCAGCGGTAATACTTTCTTTACTTTCATGTAATATCTTTATTTTTTTGTAAAATCAACTGCTGAGGTGCAGTATATATATATATATATATATATATATATATATATATATATATATATATATATATATATATATATATATATATATATATATATATATATATATATATAGTCTCTGTATTATCAATAGATGTAAATATTTTGTAGACTTGTATCATGTCCCCTCTGAGAAATCGCCTTTCTACAGAAAACATTCCTAACTCCTTTTCAGCCTCTCCTCATAGCTCTTACCCTCAAAACCCAGAAATCACTTGTTGGGCCCTTACAAGTTGCACTCGCTCTAGCATATCTAAGTTTTTCTTTAAATAAGGGGCCGAAATTTGTGCACAATACTCTATTACTGGCCTAACATAGATATCTATTATACAATTTACTTATAACTTCCTTGCTCTTGTAAACAACATTGCGATTTATTATGCCCAGCATCTTATTAGCTTTATTTCTAGCTTCCAAACACTGATTAGCTACTTTCAAATTACTGCTTATAATCACACCCTAATTCTAGTGTTTGGACCACAGATACCGGCAATGCTAACACAGTTAAAACTTATTTATTTGAGTAACCTAGGTGAAGAACCTTACACTTTTTACTATTAAAATTCATTTGCCACTTATCTGCCCACCCAAGAAGTTTATCAAGATCATTTTGAATCTTTATACATCCTTCACTATTCCTAACTGTGGTGGCCACTTTGGTATCATCTGCAAACTTAGAAACTTTGCATTTAAGTCCCTGGTCTAAATCATTTATATATATGAGGAACAATAGTGGCCCCAGCACTGAACCCTGTGGGACACCACTCTTCACTATTTCCATGATGATTTATTGCCATTTAGTTGTACACACTGTTTTCTATTTCGCTCACTCTTTAATCCAACCATGTACCACTCCACCTATACCACATTGCAATAACTTCTTCATCAGCCTTATGTGGGGAACCTTATCAAAAGCTTTGCTAAAGTCTAAATATACAATATCAACTGGATCTCCTCTGTCAATGCAGTCAGTAATGTATTCCATAAATTCTAAAAGGTTTGTCTGACATAACCTACCCTTTCTGAAACCGTGCTGGGAGTCATACAATACCTTGTTATCTTCTAAATATTTCTCTATATGACCTTTCATTAACTTTTCCAGAACCTTTACCACCAGAGATGTTAAGCTAAATAGACCTAGAGGATTAAATACATCTTATAGTGTACCTTAAAAATCCTTATGAATGATTTGATTTATAGATAGCTCAGTCGAGAACCTTTAATAACTTGTGGATAATTTCTTAGTGATATATGCAACTGTCATAGCATAGGATCACCTCTGTTTAAATATTTAAAAAAAAGATTCATAAATTTAATAAATATATCTTTTAAGTTTTAAGAGCGCTGCTTAAACATAAAAGCTTAAGAAACTGATTTCCATTCTTATAAATTCATTGATGTTTATTAAGATGTTTTTGAATTAATAAATAATAGTAAGTTATGAAAGGAAAAGTAAATTTTGTTCTTAAATATTTTTCTGAAGGTGAAAAATGGAATTCATATTCAAGTATTGTCCTATTTTTTTTTCATCAATGAAAATCTTTTTCTTAGTTTGTCCAAACACTTCCACCGGTAATTTTTTATATAGCAAATTCTAATGAAAATATATATACATTTTTAAAAAGCACTAAAAGATTTTGTGATTAAAATTTGTTGAAAGTATTTTCTAAAGTAACATTTAAATTGTTAATAAACCAATTATAAAATAAGATTAGAAATATCAAACCTAAAAATGATTAAATGGTCAAAGTTTATGATATGACTCAAGTAAGCTAAAAACTAACGATTACTATTAAGTATGTTAAAACTGAATTCGAAAAAAAAATTATAAGTTCAATATTTTGGACTAAGCATGTCTCGAAATTTGGTTAAATTGCCATTTCGGAAAATTCTATTGATCTTTCCTTATTAAACTTGCAATTTGGGCCCAGATTATCACATTCATATTAAATCTAATTATTATTTTATGGTCCACTAATCCTAAATTCTCCTCAAACTCTTAGCTTCATCACCATAACATTCATTCGTTAGTTAAATATTAAGTAATAGTGCATCGTATCGTTGGTTCTTGGACCATCTTGGGTCAAAAAGTTATCTAAGTATACAATTTATGAATGCAGAACTACTATGGTCCATATTAAACCAAGGAATCCCAATGAATGCCAGGGAAAATTAAAAATCATCCCATTAATTTACTATACCTTTTTCTTACTTGTGGCATTGCTGACTTCAATTTTCTTTCACAATTTTCTGCGATCTAACTCTTTGACTCTGGGCCAGTGAGGGTCTATAAAATGCCCCTATTCTATTATATAAGAAACTAACTCGCAATATCCCACATCCGATTCCAATATTATATTAATTTTAAAGTCAGTCATTAGTACAGATTGAATATTGCCTTTAACATAAAGCGTCAAAACTACCCACTATTCCTTCCTCTACGCTACCATAGGTAAATGAATATCCCGTCTATTTCATATTCCTGAACGGGAGTCTACATATAATTCTTCATTAACCCAGGCCTCAGTTATGCAAATAATGTCTAGATTCTCATTTATGGTATAACAAATTAAATCAGCTCATCTTTTTTATTTCTACGGCTATTGAGCTTTTGTGTAAAAACATTTGATACTCAAAAATGCTGTTATTTTTATTTGCTATCTCATTATTTGAACCTGTAAAAACCCTAGTTTCATTTGTCACAACACTATTACAGTTACCATTTATAAAATTAGTCAACACCAAATTTAGCCCTTCATCCCTAACTTTACCTAGTTTTTTGCCAAACAAAGTCTCAAAACTGGTACTGAAAAGCCCAACACCTTTTCGACTCAAGTAAACTCCATCTGCTGCAAAAAAGATCTTTATTCAGAAATTCTTTCCTCCACAAATCCAAAAACCTTAATATTTTCTGAAAAACTAATTTCCTAACCCTTTCATTTACAACTTAAAAGCCCTACTTCCCCATTCCTGACCTGCACCTAAACCTATGTAAAATCCCAGAAATCATGCACTTCTTCCACTAGCTTCATCTTCTGAATCAATCTTCTTAATTAATCTGCTATTAATTCTTCTGACCTTCTATGCCCTATATCATTTGTTACCCACATGCACAATTACATCTGAATCAACATTTGTACAATCAATCTCTCTATCTATCCTATCCACGATATCACTCACTCTGGCACCTGGATAACAGACTCTCAATCGTTTCTTTTTATTCTTATTTTGAAAAGTCCTATCTAGGGATCGTATCATAGAGTCTCCAATTAGCAATTTATCAGTCTTCCCTTTAGAAAACTCAACATTACCATTGGCACTCTCTGATCCCTCCCCTTCTGGAAAACAGTCGAACCTGTACTGCAGGTTCACAGGCTTGATCTGACTTTCGAGATCCCATCTTTAATTATTATTTCTAATTTCTACAACTCTATATTCATCTGCAGACCTATTATACACTACTTTTTCCTTTTCCCTCTCATCTTCCTGCCTAGGTGAATCACTATGAATGATAGTCGGTTGGTTAAGCGGATGTATAGTGGCGAGTGTGTTGGGAACCGACCGGCTGGGAGAGGGAGACCGAAGAAAAAAGTGGGTTGAGAGTCAGTAAAGGAATGTTTTGCAGGAGAGAAATGTGAGTTTGGCAGAGGCGAGAAGAAAGGTGCATGATAGGAGAGAATGGCGGGGTGTTGTAAGGGGGTATGGTTGTGGCCCACCTGGGCCATGGGATGAACCCTACACTTGACGATTTACCATAGTGAGGATTCGTCGCGGTCCCGTGAAGCTCTAGGGTGGATTTTCTGATTGCGACGAGTTTTTACTAATTAATGGTACAGAGGGGGCGGTAAGGCTGGCTTTTCTTTTGACTTTTGGTCATATTCTTCTACTGGCTTTTCTTTTCCGATGCTTGTCACGCACCTTACTCCAGTCTTGGGAAAAAAAGGAAATGAAGAAAGAAAGAAAGAATATATATAATATATATATATATATATATATATATATATATATATATATATATATATATATATATAATATATATAATATATATATATATATATATATAATATATATATATATAATATATATATATATATATATATATATATATTATATATATTTAGGTGTGAGAAGAATTGATAAAATGAGGAATGAACGTATTAGAGAGTATTGTGTTGTGAAGAAAAGGATAAATGAGAGAATTAATGAAAGTTCGTTGAGATGGTTTGGTCATGTGGAAAGGATTTATGATAGTCGGTTGTAGGGATGTACCGATACCAGAAAAGAGGCTGATACCGATACTCTATTTTTTAGGTTCCGATACCGATATCGATACTTTTTAATTAATATTAATAAAATACTAACACCTTAATAAGATAAAACATTTGTGTACTGCTAGGCAACTCAGGATTGCATTCCCTGTACAACCAAACTTAGTCATTTATATCATATTTGGTTATGTCCAAGTATATTTATTTTATAAATCAAAATAGTATCTTAAAGGAATAATAAATGCAAATATAATATTAATAACTTTTTTATGTTTGTGTTTATTCAAAAAATATTCCATTTCCATTTTCCAGTAAGTATTAACAAAGTTTAGCTACTAGCTTTTATGTTTTAACATTTTTACAATTTACAAGAAGATTCTTTAACTAGCTACATTAAGAATAAAAATAATGAAAGAAGAGACCTCTACCAATTAATCAGCTGAAAAAAAGACAAAAAAAAAAAAAAACGCTTTATTCAAAACATGACATAATGATAATATACTCCTTGAAGATAAAGATAGAATATCATTCAATACTTGAATTTCAAATAATTCTCAAATTGTGATGCAAAACATTAAGCTTTCACTAGTATCTTGGAGAGAGGCCTTTTCCTTTTTGGGGTGTTTACATTTCCACCTACACTAAAAATACGCTCGCTCTCGACTCTGATGAGGGAAGGACTGATAAATATTTGCTTGCAAGCACTGATAATTAATGGAAACCTTGGCCTATTTTATCATGCCACCGCATGAAAGGATTCTCTTCTGTAGCAGCGAATCTCCATGTTTTCGTTAGAAGCCTCATCTCCTCTTCACAAGATTGGCAAATTTGAATTATCTTTGCTAACTTGATGACTGTCTCGTCAAGTTTTTTCGCATTGAGGTTCCTTGGTGTAGGTTTCTTGAAGGGTAATGATGATGCATGCAAATTTGGCCATGAAACTATCAAAAGTCTAACAATCCCAAATCCTCTTTCATCTTCAGTAGGTTTATTTGCTGAAAAGCCACCATCATCACTATCAAGTGTTGTTGCCAGGGGTTGCTGATAAGGCGGCTTCCACTTCTGTGGATCATTTTTTTTGTCAACCGAGCAAGCTCCTCGGTTATGCCTTTTAAATGCATTCTAGAAGTGGTTCACCGTCGGGGATGCCATTCTTGTGCGGGTTTTCAGCTACTTAAGAATTCCTCATTAGAACCTTTTATATATTTGAAACTAAGTTTATTACACAAGGTAACAACAAAAAATTATTTTTTTGTTTCTTCTGATTTTTTTTGTTTTTTATTAACATATTGCTAGCAGATTCCAAATATGTTTTTTAGTTTTTCTCAGCATCACCCGTTTTTAGTGTTGATGATAAAATTAAATTAATTGGTTATCTTCTCATTTTTGTAGGGTCGTTACTGGCATCATGCTGAGTAAAAGTCAGTTACCATTAATTATATAATTATATATATTATATATATATATATGTATATACATTGTTTATATATAATATATATATATTATATATATATATTATATATATATAATATATAGTACTATATATTATATATATATATATATAATATATATATATATATTATATATATACTATATATACACATTGTTTACTACATTCTAGTTGCAGTGATATTATTGAAGGAAGGTACCAAACTAAATTGGACCAGTTGCAGAATATTAGTAATAATATAATAAACATTAGTAAAATTGCAAGTAGAAAGTGTAAAACGTTGGCAGATTCATTTTTGTTATGGAGTGTGATATTATGCTAGTTCTAAGCACATTTCCACCAAAAATTGTTGAAGGGAACCAAGGTATTGGATAGCCTACAGGCTCTACTTTGGTATACCTATTGGTGATTAAGATAAGCACTGGGCACCTCATTATATGTGAAAGTTGTAAAACAACCCTAGAAGGGTGGCTAAGAGGAACAAGAAAAGCAATGCATTTGGCTATTCCCAGAATATGGCGAGAGCCAACGAATCACTATGATGACTGCCACTTCGAGGTAAAGACACACGAAGTGGTGGACTGAAAAAGTAAAGGAGGCAATACTCTTCCAATACCCAATATTCCCTCATCCAGAACCCCAGTTCCTCATAATGAAAACTACCTATACCTTCACCACACCTTCTGTAAGTAAAATTGTTTTATTACAAGTCCATGACATATAAAAGAAGAAATGAAAGGTATGTTTCCTCAAATATATATATATCAGCTATTTATATATATATATATATATATATATATATATATATATATATATATATATATATATATATATATATATTATAATATATAAATTATTATATATTATATATAATATATATATATATATATATATAGTATATAGCAGGTTTTTTCTCTTTTCTTTTCTTGAAAAATATGAGCTCATTGAAACATGCTTAAATATGCTTAAAACCTTGAAATTGAAGGAAAAGATGGAGGCATAATGGAAAATGATGCCTGGTGTGCATTCCGTAATGTGGTTCAGGGATTTTTAGGAAATTGTAAAGATCCAAATTACAAAACATCTGATAAAAATGCTCAAGGATTGTTATAAAAAAATGGGGTGCCGTATGTCATTAAAGGTGCGTTATTTACACCCGCATTTAGACTTTTTTCGAGAGAATTTATTGGATGTAAGTGAAGAACATGGTAAAAGATTTCACCAGGATATTCAGACAATGGAAGGGTGATACCAGGGACGTTGGGATAGTGCCAAGATGGGTGATTATATGTGGGTTTTGATAAGAGAAGCCAAATCAGTTCACAAGAGAAAAACACGATGAACAAAGTACTTTTAAATGCAAAGTAAGTATGTTTTTGGCATATTAAAGCATTGACTTATATTTTGGGGATAATAGAATGCATCTTATCAAGTAAAAAGTCTTTTTTAAGTTGCTGTTCGTAAATTTAAACCTTTAAATAAAAAATTGTAATAAGTACTTACAAACCTTAAAAATTCCCAAACTTAAATATTGCAATAACTCAAAGTATCGATGATAGAAAAAAAAATGGTCATTTCTGTGTTCAGCATCAAAAAATATATAAGATTCAATAAAAAAATAAAATAAACATTTTTTGTGATACATAGTGTTATTGAATCTGAAATTTTCTCATAATTCTTCACCCAAAAAGTAAGAAGTATCGGCATTATTAACCAATACCCCCCCCCCAAAAGGCCGATACTACCGATACCGATACCGATACTATCGGTACATCACTGGTCGGTTGGTTAAGCGAATGTATAGTGGTGAGTGTGCTATCAATCGACCTGCAGGGAGACCGAAGAAAAAATGGATCGAGTCAGTAAAGGAATGCCTGGAGGAGAAATGTGAGTTTGGCAGAGGTGAGAAGAAAGGTGCATAATAGGAGTGAATGGCGAGGATTTGTGAGAGGGTGTGGTTGTGGCCCACCTGGGCCAAGGGATGAATCCTACATTGACGAGATGCCATAGTGAGGGTCCGTGGCGATCCCATGAAGCTCTAAGGTGGATTTTTTGACTGCGGCGAGTTCTCACTAAAAGGTATAAAGAGGAGCGGTAAAGCTGGGCTTTCTTTTCGATTTGCGTCATATTCTTCTACTATTCTTTTTTTGGTGAATGGTATGCACCTTACCTCCAGTCTTGGGGAGAGAAGGTGGGTGATATATATATATATATATATATATATATATATATATATATATATATATATAATATATATATATATATATATAATATATATATATAATATATATATATATATTATATATATATATATATATATATATATATATATAATATATATTATATATATATATAGGCTAAGAGAATGTTCCGAAGAATTACAGCTTAAAGCCATTCCACCATTTGCTTATCCCTGTTCTTTATGGGGCATTGCTCCTGTGTCAAAAAGTTATTCGAATAAAGCCGTGGTTTTGTTTCATAGCCTAGTGACATTACAAGAACGAATGGATTTGTTTGTTTATTCTTCTCAGCAAGTAGTAAATTCCAAAGAGCAAACAAGACCATTGATTTATGTAAGTATGCATTTGCTAGTTGTAAAATTAATTTTTTACATAATGTATGTAAATAAGAGTTGCTTGAAATAATAATGCAATTACAAGGTAACTTCATAAATCTGTGTTTGCAGTGCTGAAACAATTATCTTAATTTAACGTTATTTCTTTATTCTTTTGGTTAACTACATTATCACACATTTTAATTGTCAAATGATTTGTGTTCGACAATCTACGAGTATTTGCCAATCAGACTTATTAAGGGAGGTGTAATAAAAAATTAATTTTTTTTCGTTCTCAGCATCAAATCCGTCAAGGGCATGACATATTTACAGGAAAAAATATATGTCCATACTCTCTCTTAAATTTAGAACATTTGATTAACGGGAATCCATTAAATCATACATTCAATGTTTCAAAGTCAGTAACAGAAAAGTTGCCACAGGACAAGGTTTCTTTCAGTTAATCATTTCATTTTGATATTTTAAGTTCCATGGGAACTTTTCCCCAAGTCAATCTCATATTTTTGTTGTGAAATGAGTTCATTATAAATATATTCTATCCTTCAGCGATTTCTACTAGGCTGTTATGTTATGAATTAGGATTCTCTCTCGCTCTTTTTTTTATGTACCATAGTTTGTGTTATCTAGTATAATTGTGGTTTCTTTCTCATTTATTCCATTACACAATCCCAAGATGTTTCGGTTAGTCCTTTCTAGTTCGCTGTTTAGTTAAACAACTTTTCTCTATGTAGTATTTGTTCTGAAGTTTATCGTTGCCAGATTTGTTGTTCTAATAGCATTTAATAATTTAGTGTTTTTATTATCAATTTGTAGCTTCTTAATTAAAATTGACCTAATATGATGCATTAACTTTATATTATATTTTGGCTATTTTAATTATGTTATTAAAAATAGTTTTAGATCCTTAATGATGTTGAAGACAACAAAATTTTGTCATCTAGTAGGAATTGTTTGTGGTGCTTATTTTTTATAATGGCAGTTATCTATATTTTCAGTTTTTGGTAGAATTTTTTTTTTAATAAAGTTAATAAAATTTACTTTGCTGCCCTTTTCTTTTTTGCGTTAAGGTCATAAATAGATTTTATCCCTTTATCTGATAAACTTGAAAAGAGAAACTGGTTAATTTTATAATTGAATAAAATCATCTATTACTAATATTTAACTTTTAAACTCTTGCTTACATCCATTTCAGGTGGACATTTGTTGCATAAGTGATATCCAAAGCGTTTCAGATGATTTGTCCTTATCAATTAGAGATTGCTTTCTCTTCCTAGAATTCGCTAGATCAACATTATCAGAAGATGAAAATTATTCTGTGAGTATATTTTGAAATAATTAAAAGGGGATTTTTCTCTTTCAGACTGAATGTGAAAACTATGCTTCGAAGAAGCCTCTAAAGATTTAAAAAAAAACTACAAAGAAGAAAAGTGTGTGTGTGTGTGTTTTTTTTTAATTAAAGGCTAGCACTTCTTATTTTTGCAAATTAAGTAAATTAACTGTTAACATTTATACTTTCTGGTGTAATAAGACTTTTTTTTTTTTTTTTTTTAAATAAAATATGGGAAAACAATATTATTGTATCATGTGATATCATGTTTTTCTGTGTATTTGGCTTTTTTTTTTTTTTTTTTTTTTTTTTTTTTTTTTTAGCATTCGCCGTATCCCAGAAAGAGTGGAAATTTAACAGCATTCTTACGATAAAATAACATGTTTGTTTCCACTTGTTGGTTAAAATCAATTTTAACTCATTCACGTCCCATGGTATGATTTTAGTTATGATTGCATGTCAGCCAATTTATTTACACCCTTGTTTTGTTTCTGTTTTCTATTTTTATTTCATATGTTACATTTTAACGTTAACTAGCTTGTTAGTGTTATTGTACTAATATTTGAGGTGAATAATTTTTGTATAAAATTTGTAATAATATTGACATTTATATAAATGGAAAGTAATGGCAATGACAACGAAATTAACGCAAAATAAGAGATATGGAATGTTTTATTTCTCTTCAATAGTAAATAATATAATACATAGGATAAATATATCATATTAAGATCTAGAACCCTTCTCCCATTACAAGTAATATTATCCTGGCCGGCCGCTGTCTTACTGCATCTTTTACTTTAGTAATGTTAATGTATAAAGCAGATGTACAAACATTGACAAATATCTTTTTACTGATCGATGTTTAGTATAAGTAAAGGAGGTATGCATAGCTTGAAACTTTTGATATTTTTATTTAAAAATGTACTAACCCTTATCACACAAATTAAAAGTTAATGAGCAAATGAATTTTGTGACCTTTTGATAGAAGTAACAAAGGAATCTAAATTTTAGGTTAAGAAAATTGGAGATGATTTTTTCAAGAGATCTTATCACAAGCCACACATTCAATTGAATGCCTCTCCAATACAAGTTAAAATAACTCACTTGGATTCACCTTCAAGTTTCCATGTTCAGTGTTGCTCATCCAAAGCCTCATTGAAAATTACTATAGGAGAAATGAAACAACATTACACTTCTGAGGATGTTGCAAAAATTGGATGGAAAATCTTGGCCCCCAAAATAGGTATAGTTTTGCTTATTTACTGCCATTTTGGCCCTTTTGAAATGGAGTATCACTTATTAATAATGATCCTAAGCATTAATTTCTCTTAATTTTTGTTGTATGAAATTGCTCAAATGACTCTATTTAGGTTTCTAATTTTCAAAATTTCTATATGAAACACTTTAATTTCTTTTAAAATTTTGTTCCTCATCGTTTTTGTATTTATTATATCAATTTCGTAATTAAAAGTTGATTGAATACATCTTTAGGAATGTTATGTGCTGTTAAGTGCACTTCTGATAACTTGTGGTTCAGAGCTCGAATTGAGGATGTGAGATCCGGATGTAATGTTTTGGTTACAAACGTGGATACTGGAGAACAAGAAGAAGTTTATTATGAACGACTTTGCAAGATCCCTGATAAATTTCTTCAAGTTCCTGCACAGGTAAATAGATAACAGAAATAAAGTTGTTTATAGATTAGTATTATATGTTGAAATATTGCTTCTTTCTCTGTGTTAGGGAGAAAATTTTTACAACGTATGTTTTGCATTGTGTAAGAGGCCACGAAACGAACAGTGGTAACTGGATTCGAGTCCCGCTACCTCTTATTTACACCCCAGAAATTCTCATGCATGCCTCGGAATTCTGGCTTCCTGCCCCCAATTCTAGGAAAGCTATGGTCAGCTGACGATGATATTGCTTTTTAGGGTGGGATGGTTTAAACCAAATAGTTTAAACCACATAAAAAAACCATGCATAAAATATTTAAAAAATATATTTATTAATGATTTTCTTTATCATGTTGATATGGTTTTCTCAATATTTCAATCGAAGAGTAGCTGAAGGGCAATAAAAAAATTTCTGCGAATTTTATATTAGTGTGAGAATGATTATATATATATTATATTATATATATAATAAATATATATATAATATATATATATATATATATTATATATATATATTATATATATATATATATATTATATTATATATATATATATATATATATCATATATATATATATATTTATATATGTAAATTTTATCATGTTAAAAATGGATTCTTGTTTTGAGTCTTGGGGATTTATTTCCTACCTCTTTATGCCAAGCATTTCAAAAGTTTATTTAATAAATCATATGTGGAGTGTGAGGATTTGTGAGAAATGTGGCATCGTAGTGCAGCGGATTTTCTTTGTGCGTCATTATCATGTCATCCTTTAAAGAGAGTTCAAATATAAAGTGACATTGTCGTCATATCGCAATTGGCCATTAATTATATTTTTGGGTGCATTGCAAATATAATTTTTTTTTTTTTTTTTTTTTTTTTTTTTTTTTTTTTTTTTTTAGTAAAATTAAAGTTGAACTTTTTTTTCGGATAGAATTTATATATTATAATATACCCTCTTATTTTTTACTTTATGAGTTTATGTAAAACTCAAAAAATAATAATTTTATACCAGTTAACAGTATACAGTTTCCAGTAGTGATTTTTACCTTTAAAATCTATTAAAACCATTAAAAACTACATTAAAACCATCAAAATAGCATAAAAAACCAACAAAAAAAAACATTTGGTTATTTTTTTTTTGTTTTTGTTTTTTTTTGTTTTTTTAAATCCTTGGTTTTATTTCCAACCCTATTGCTTTTATTAATATATTAAGTCGATGTATTTAATTAAATTATTTTAAAAGCAAATTTCCATTCTTATTCTTTATAGATGTACAGAATCAGGCTTTAGATCCAAGCATTTTCTTAAAGATCTGGTTCCGGTCGGATTCAAATTTTTTTATCCTCTACACCTATATTATTATTGTTGTTTCAGGCTATTCATTGCACACTAGCTAATATTGTACCAGTAAATGGCAGTGAAGTTTGGGAGCCATCAACAATTGAAAAGTTTCGTGACATAATCCTAGAGAATGATTCCATTATGGTAAGAATTAATATATATATATATATATAATATAATAGTATTATATATATATATATATATATAATATATATTATATATATATAATAATATATATAATATATATAGATATATTAATATATATATATATATATATATATATATATATATACTATATATATAAATATATATATATATATATATATATATATATTAATATATATATATATATATTTGTTTTCTCCTACATATGCATCGCTTTTAGTATTTCTTTTTTTTTCCTTTTATATTTCACGCATCTTTCTTTTGAAACATCTTGGAATTATATAAGTGAGGAAAAAGAATACTAAAAGTGCATACGTAGGAGAAAACAAGAGGTAAATGAACAGTTTGGGAAGGAGGAGGAATGGGACTACAAGGGAATAGGAAGCTCTTCTGGAAGGAAGCGCGAAAGGTTAAGAATGAGTATAAGGGGAACCTGCTTAGAATAATGGATATGGATAGTGCTTTTGTAACTGAGGAAATGGATGTGAGGGGAGTGTGGAAAGAACACTTCGAGAATCTGTATAATATTAACAGTAATGAAGAGGTCATAATGAATGTGTGTGTTTGATGATGCAAGAAGGAATAGGTTTTTGGGAATGAGGTCATTATCAAGGAGGTAATTGGGTAGAGTGAGAAAGTTGAAGAATGGAAATCTGCCAGGTATAGATGAAATTACTGGTGAAATGATCAAGAACAGAGGCGAGATGGTGATTGATTGGATTTGGAAGTTTTTTAATAAAGCGTTTATGGAGAGTATAGTTCCGAGGGATTAGAGGAGAGCAGTAATAGTACCCTTAAATAAGGGTAACGGAGAAAAGGGGAACTGTATTAATTATAGGGGAATTAGTTTTTTGAGTGTTGTAGGGAAGATATATGCTGGTATTTTTTTGGTCGAAAGAGTGCGTCGAGTGACTGAAGGGCTTGATTGGTGAAGAACAAAGTACTTTTAGGACTTGAAGTTTCAGAGGATGTGTGGATCAAATCTTTGCATTGAAATAATAAACTGAGAAAATGAGGGAGAAGAGAATAATTGTACTTATGTTTTTTGGATATGCAACATGTGTATATGATGGGTTCAATAGGGAAGCTTATGGCAGGTGTTAGTCATATATGGTGTTGGTGGTAGGCTCTGAATGGAATCAAAAGTATGTATTCTGGTAGTGAAGCGTGGTGTAAGAATAAATGTTGTCAAAAGTGATTGGTTTAATATAATGAGCGGAGTGAGGTCTGGGATGCGTATGATCCCTTGGCTATTCATTGTACTATGGATGCGGTTTTGAAAGATTAGAAGATGGGGGGGTGGCAGGAATGGTGGTTTAGAAGATGGAGAGATAGTGCTGAGTGGAGGGTGGCCTCTATCCCATTATCTGCGGATGATTTGGTTTTCGTGTGGTGAATCTGAAGAGAATTTGAGAGATTTGGCAGGATTTTGCAGGGTGCGTAAAAGGAGGTGTTTGAAAGTAACGTAGATAAGATATGGTTATGGTCGTGAGTGAGGACACTCGTCCTCAGTGTGAGTTATGTTAGATTGGTGAGAGCTGAAAAGTGTCCTAAGTTTAAAATTTAGGGGTATATGTGGATGAGAAGGGCACGGACGATGCAGAGTGTAGTCGGAAAGTTTGTGAATGCAGAAGGTGCTGGTGCCATATTAATCGTTGGTGATGTAAAGGGCTAAGTCTGAGTGTGCTAGGGTCTTACTGAGGGTATGTTGTTACCTGTGTATTGTATAGTAGTGAGACTATGGTCTGGAATAAGAAGTAATATAGATCTAAAGTTCAATGTGTTCAGCTGGACAATCTTAGGGGTGTGTTAGGTGTGAGAAGAATTGATAAAGAGAGGAATGAACGTATTAGAGAGTGGTGTGGTGTGAAGAAAGGGGGTAAATGAGAGAATAAATGAAGTATGTTGAGATGGTTTGGTATGTGGAAAGGATGAAATGATAGTCGGTTGGTTTAGCGGATGTATAGTGGCGAGTGTTGTTGGGAACCGACCGGCTGGGAGACGAAGAAAAAGTGGATTGAGTCAGTAAAACAATGTTTGAAGGAGAGATAATTAGTTGGTAGAGGCGAGCAAGAAAGTGGAATAACAGGGTGAATGGCGGGGGATTGTGAGGGGGTATGGGTTGTGACCGCCCTGGGCCAGGGATGAACCTTACCTTGACGATCTAGCCCATAGTGAGGGTCCATCGCTGTCCATGAAGCTTTAGGGTGGATTTCTGACTGCGATGAGTTCTAACTAATTAATGGTACTGAGGGGCGGTAAGGCTGGGCTTTTTTTTCGACGTTTGTTATTCTCCTACTGCTTTTCTTTTTCCGATGCTTGTAGCGCGCCTTACTCCCATTCTTGGGAAAATAGAAGGAAGATAAAGAAAGAAAGAAAAAATATATATATATATATATATATATATTTCAATTTTGTTGCAAAGGCTTCTCCTCCATATATCTTCTTCCTTTACCTCTATATCCGTATTTAAATATATATATATAATATTATAATCATTCATCTACTTTTTTCCCCAAGACTGGAGGAAAAGTGCGTAAACTGCACCGGAAACGCGAAAAGTAGAGAACAGTGAATGGAAGTCGAAAAGAAAGCCCAGCTTTCGCCCCTTTATACTTTTTAGTGAGAATTTGTCGCGTCAGAAAATCTACTTAGAGCTTCATGAACGCAACAGACCCTCCTATGACATCTGCGTCAATGTGGTTCGTGCTTAGCCAGGTGGGCCACACCTTTATACCCTCACGAAACCCGCCATTCACTCCGCTTTATGCACATTTCCTCTCGCCTCTGCCAAAAACTCACATGCCTCTCCTCCAGGCATTCTTTTACTGACTTCTCAATCCACTTTTTTTCGGTCTCCCAAGTCGATTCCAGTACATTTCCTACTATAACATCCCTTAACAGTGACTATCAAATGCATCTTTTCACATACCAAACATCTCAATTACTTTATTTTATTCTCTCATTTTCCCTTTCTTTCACACAAACACCCTCTATTTTTGTTAGTGTGAGAAGTATTAATAAATGAAAATTAACGTTTTAATGAGTTGTGAAGGTGTTTAAACGGATGGTGATGTTTTGTGAAGCATGTCAGGATCGAGCGGCTGGAGACCGAATACAAAAGTGATTGAGGCAGTAAAGGGATTTAAATTATGCGTTGAGAGAAGAAAGGTGCATAATAGGAGTGAATACGGGGGTTGTGTTGGAGAATGGTTATGGGCCTGTTTCCAGGAATGAAGTTCACCATTGGAGAATACACAGTGATGGAAGCGTCGCAGTCTGTGAAGCCTAGGGTGGGATTTCTTTTACTACGACTAGCTCTCGATTAAACGAGTTTTGGAGGGGAATGGTAGGAGGGGGCTTTTTTTTTCTACATTTTTGCTCTCTACTTGAACATCCTATTTTGTCTGTTACGCACCTACCCTACATCTAGTGGTAAACAAAGGTAGATATATATATAATATTATACTATATATATATATATATATATATTATTTATATATATATATATATATATATAATAGTATATATTATATATATATAATATATATATATGTAAGTGGGACCAAGTGAGCGGGCATGATAATAAGTACGGTCACTTGACCTCCAGATGAAAAGTAATTAGTATTATCAAGTTAATAAAATAATAAAACAGTGAGAAAAGTAAAAAGAAATTAAGTAATACCTACCTGGAGGAGATATGTGGAAGAGCTACTCGGGCTTTATTCTACTGGCAGGATACAGGAAAAAGGGACCACCCGCTTGTTCCAAATGCTCCTGGTTTGTGGCTAAAGGTAGATCACTTATAACAATAGAGAAGTAGAGGGGGGGAATGAAAAAAAGAGTAAAGATAGATTTATTATCAATATATACTTTCACAAGTAGTAGAGGTAATGTTTAAAACATTAACAGTTATCCGGGATAAGTAAGGGGATAGCTAGGATATATGAAGTCAATTGGACTCCCGTAGTTTTATGGAGTATATTTGCTTAGTAGCTTTAAAATATTCCTTAAACTTAAAACTCAAATAATCATTATATTATGGTGTGTTTGAGAAGGTTCCAGATACAAAAATGTATGGAATTGTGGAACACTCTCAACGAAAACAAGGTAATAACTAATAATTAAGAACTGTCTCAATGGCACTTGGTAGTGCAAAAGTCCTAG
Organism: Trachelipus rathkii; assembly: GCA_015478945.1. Lineage (NCBI taxonomy): Eukaryota > Metazoa > Arthropoda > Malacostraca > Isopoda > Trachelipodidae > Trachelipus > Trachelipus rathkii. The sequence goes on along the minus strand of JABUQX010002006.1, from coordinate 65,401 downwards.
ACCAAAAATTAAGAACTGTCTTGAGTGAAGATCAAGACCCAAAATTAAAACAAGTCCAAAAATTAAGATTTCTTAAGAGATTGTCTTGCCCCAAGACAAGAACCCTATAAAAATATAGGTAAAATTAGCTCTATGAATTATGTTATTGAAGTTATTTTAAGTTAATTAATTATGAAACAATTTATGAAAACAATTAATTAAAGTAAACTATTTAATTATTGAAATAAGGGATAGATCTTACCCTAACGATAAGCACGTTGTCAATGAGGGGTCTTGTGGAATATGTGTCGAAAAGGGACGCTCTTGATGAAAATCAACCTTGGAAGGGACTGTAATCAAAAGTCAAAAGGGGAATAATGGTGAATAACATTACTAACTTTGGGTAAATAAATGTGACTTAGAAGTTCAAACATGATTTACATACCTGGGAGAATATCGATCCTAATGTATAAGTGTTTCATATATTTGTAGGTACATCAGTGATTTATTAATCTCATTGATAATTTAGTATCTCATTGATACTTCTTTGGAAGTGCTAAAATTAAGCTTTGATAAGCTTTTATGACTATGTATTATGAAAGTTATAATTAAAATTATAAATACATGGGAATGTCTACTGTAAGAAAGAAAAACGGCTTTAGTAACCATATAAAAACCCAAGAGTAAATAATGAAAAAACAAAAAATAATATACATATGCAGTAAACATTAATAACTGAATGTACTATCTTATTCTATTTAGAATAAGAATTCCATTTTAGGTTTTGGTCACATTGTGAAACTAATATTAAGAAATACATTTGACCTGGACTCCACACTCACCCTTACACTCTTCCCCACTAAGCCATAAAAACCCACCTTACGTCGAAGGCATAAAAATGACAGTGCATAAACTCAGTGGAATAGAGATAGAGGTGATTCGGGTATATTGGGAGTCATGTGTCTAAATTGCCTTAAACACGCCGTTAAACCATAATAGAATGCATAGTAAGTATTCTGTAAGGTTCATTACTATTAGTAAGTTATTACCTATACAATACCATTACAAATTAATTAGGAATAAGTAGGAATAGGTTAACGTAGTAAAAGTGAGGCAAAAAATAAGAATTTAGAAAAGAATAGAACCGATCTTGGAGATGGGATGGGAAATGCAAAACAATAAATTAGTAATTTGGCATTGATAAACAATAAGACATATTAGAAATTTTTCGTCGAAGATTATCAGTAAATAAGAAATTTTATAATTAGAATATAATAACTTATCAAATTTGTATTCAATTTGTTATTACACTTAATATTAAATTTGGTTATAACCAAAATTATTGTTTAATATGCGATCCCCAAAAATTTTGGAGAATTTTATTTTGCTTAGGGCAATTAGAATAATACAAATTAATAGGTACAAAAACTGAAAAGTGTACCTTTATATTATTAGTACATTACCACCCGGATATAGTCTCGTTTGTGAGAACTTCGGAATAGGAAAACGTGGATGAACTGCTAAAGCATTGGCATCCAGAAGACATCATCTGAAATATGAGACTCACTCCCTCCTACTCCCTTGCAACATCGTCATTAATCATGACCATGAGTCAAGGTTGGAGGAAAATAATGTAATGCTATTAATTACCTTTAAGAAGGGGATAGACATACTATATATTTTACTCTGTTATACATATATATATAATATATATATATATATATATATTAATATATATATATATATATATAATATAATATATATATATAATATATAATATATATATATACTACTAAATAATACTATATACCGCAAAAAAAAAATCAGGTGAGGCCTAGGGCTAGAAAGTAATTAATCATATTGAGAAAGCAATTACCATCCATCTTACAGAATACAAACGCAGGTTTTACGTAAACTCATATCTGTGTTAAATCGGCGATTAGGAATTTAAAGCTTTCTGGACCATGGTTTGATTGAGACTGATTTATATCTTTGACTTAATACATTTGAATTGTATTGCCTAGTCTTTTAAAATCAGTAACTTCGTAAGGTGAGATCAGGGAGTAGATGGTTATCTTTAAGGGCTGTTGCTCCCAATACTACTGGGGCTAGCATCATTTCTCCGGGTAATGATTAAGAAATTGATAGGGGTAGTAGAATAATTACTATCAAAGAAGTGTAATGGAATATTGATGTATGAATCACAGGGACAGTCTGTTAGTCTGTTAATGTGTTAAGCCAACTGCATGGCATTATATTCCCAAATGTCTTAGAAGGTTTAATTAAGATGTTTCAAATGTTGTCAGGGAATGCCTCATAGCTAATATAAGCTAATTACTGGCTCCTGATGTAGTCAACATACATTGTTCAAAGTTAGAACTATTTGGTTCGAAAAGTCTACGGATATTATTTAACTGATTTAATAGTGGTGAAAATGGGTAACATGACAGCTACAGTAGCGTACAATGAGACTAGTGTAAATTCTATTTAAGTAGTATTACCTATTAAAGTATAGGAAAGAATGCTGGTTAAGGTTTATTTACAGTATTTCTAGTGGTCAGAAATAAGGGAAAGAGAAAGACGTTTCTTTGGGTTATGTGAATTGTAAGTGAATGATTCACATGTTCAATAAATGGAAAACCACAGAATGAGAAAAATCATGTGTTTGGGCTTTTGCTCCACAGGGGGATGACTTAAACAACTGAAGTGAAAACTTAACGTCAAGTATAAAACGAAGGGACTATTAATGGTAATTTGGACAAACAAAAAGGTATAGAAGAAATTAAGCGATTAGAGTGCAAGAGTTAGGAAATTTAGTATTAGACAGAAGGATTAGGGTAAATTTAGTGTTAGGACACAAGGGTTAGGTAAAAAACGTAAGAATTAGGTCAAACCTGGTTAAGTACCATTAGTTTATTAAGGTAAAATTTGGAAATTAAGGACATTAGTATAGACCTAAAGTTTAGCAAATTGGGGAATTAGTATCCTGAGAATGTGAATGAACTAGGGGACAATGACATTACGTTCCGTGGCGTGTACTTTGTTTACGCTGTTTTGGGAAGAGATTTTCCGTAATATACATTCTTAGTAATATGTTCAGTGGAAGTGGAAGAGTTAGAAGTAGTGGAAAACTTAGAAGTATGAGTGTTCGAAGAGTCTGGCGGTGTTTGTTGAGATGGAGGGTGTTGAGGACACTTCATCCCCGGGTGAGGACCTCCGCAAAAAGGGGACAAACAGCCTTCGCGAAACTTTCTGTGAGGAGAGATGTTTGTGTAAGTAATATACGTGTCCTGCAATCAGCTATAACGTGACCTTTCTCTTTCTGAGAGAAACTACAAATTATTTCCAATATTTGTAGCATTCACTGGCTCTGATGACCGATTTATTGGCAAAAATCACACGACAGCGGTACTTACGGTCAACAGAAATTCTAGGTTAGGTCTATTAGGAGTAAAAGCTCGATTATTATCATGTGGGCGGGGGAAATTTTTTATGAGGGAAGATACGCGAAAAAGGGGGTGACGACCACCGGGCGCATTAGTTTAAAAGAAGAGTTTAGATAGTTATATTCTTAGAGAATTGTAACTTTGTAAACACAATATTATGATTGAATAATCTATAGAAGGGTAATTATATTTTGTATATTCTTTACGACATGTTCTGTGTTCGGGGGATATGTAAATGGGAAATTTGAGAAATCTTTGTTATGGGTGTATAGGAAATCAGCATACCCCACGATGTCTGACCAGGGTGTACGCCAGTTCTTATTGAGTTCGTACATTTTTATGTACTCTCTAACACCTTGTTCTATGTTTGGGGGAAGGCTACATAAAAATGTAGTTCGGAGAGATTCGTGTCCACTCATGTCTAGACCATGATGAGCATGACTAGCCAACCGTTCTAATCTGTAAGCGAACAGACGAATACTCTCATTTTTATAACGGCGGGCAGAGTGAAATGTATTAAATAAGGATTCCTTCCTTTTTCTCTCCTCTTCCTCATACCATTTGATGATGGTCTCTCGAACAGAGAAATAATCTCTATCGTCTTTGGTAACAAGACGATAGACATTAAAGGAAGGAAGATGACCGTCAGTTGTCTGCCCGAAGTAAAAATTTAACCATTTGTGAATAGGCTTGTTGGGATAATGAAGTTGGGCAGTAAGCTTCAAAATCCGTTAAATAAGTTAAGAAATTTGTACCATTATCTAGTGTATATGTACCAGGGTCTACCCCTTTAAGATTATGTGAATTCTTGAGTAAGGAATTCAAGTGTAAGATGCTTTCTTCCATCTTATCGATTTTTTGTTTTATGATGGGGCCTGAGTACATATCGGTGTTTGTTTTCGTTCTTGAGTAAGAATTTCTGTGTTGAAATGGAAAATTTGGTTTAGGGTTACGTGGGGTACGACTTTGACGTTAAGGTAGGTAGTATGGAGATTTAAACGATAAAATCTTGGTGAATCCTCAAGTATTGTAAGAAGAATGATGTGATGGTTTAGGACCATGTAAGTTCTGTGAATATTGTGATGGGTGACGACCATTTTGGGAATCGATACTTTTGGGATAATTAGCCAAAGCTATTGCCTGTTCATTATCATCAGGTCTTTGAAAATTTTTATTAAAGTAGAGCAAATCCCTATCTGAATCTAAGAGATTAGTTTCCTCATGAATGGGAAAATCAATCAAATTAGTGGTAGGGATCTCTGGAGACTCGGGCTCAGTAGATGCATCTGAGTGATCAACATTATAATGGTCACTACGGGGAACGCTTTTTGCAGTCATTTTTATAAATTGGGGTTTATAGTTTTAATACAACTACAAAGCAATGAAGTATTTTAAATTGCCTATAAATGTTGTATAGTTTTAATACCAATTAACAAGGAGTTCTTTCAATCTCTTTCAAATTCATTCAAATTTAAAATTTAAGAAAGAAGAATACTCATATATAACTTTAAAGGATATTAAGACAGTCAGGGAGAATTATGAGAATAATGTCTTTTAATTACTGTGTTGTGAGGTTGACAATGAGTGAAGTGATCAAAATCACAATCCAGTGGGCAAGGCAAAGCACCGAACAAGACAGATAGTCCCTTTCCGGGCAACGCCACTTTTATTTATCTGGTAATTTATGTAGTGGAGACAAGTTGACGATTTAAAATGAATAAGATACGGTCATTTTCACCTATAGATGAAAAAAGACTTTATGTCTTATCTAAGATAGTAAAATTAATAAGAACAATATTGAAGAAAAAGTAAAAGAAATTAAAGTAATACATTCCTGGAGGAGATATGTGGAAGAGCTACTCGGGCTTTATTCTACTGCAGGATACAGGAAAAGGGACCACCCGCTTGTTCCTCAAAATGACTCCTGGTTTGTGGCCTAAAGGTATAAGAATCACTTATTAACAATAGAGAAGAAAGTTAGAAGGGGGAGAAGAAAAAAGAAGTAAAAGATAGATTTATTAATCCATATATACTTTCACAAGTAGTAGAGGTAATGTTAATACATTCACCAGTTATCCGGGATAAGTAAGGGGATAGCTAGGATATATGAAGTCAATTGGATCAAAATTTTGCTCTTTGCCAAGGTAAAATATTTCCTTTAACTTATATTCAAAAATTAAATAAAAAACATTATGATCTTGAAGACGAAAGGCTTTTAGATGGAAAAATGTATAGGGAAATTGTGGAACACTTCTCAACGAAAAACAATGGTAATAACTAAATAATTAAGAACGTCTCAATGGCACGTGGTAGGTTGCACAAAGTCCTAGACGAAAAAAGTTAAGAACTTTCTATTGAGTGAAAGCATCAAGACCCAGCAAAATATTAAAACCAAGTCCAAAATTAAGATATTTCTTCGATGATTGTCTTGCCCCAAGACAAGAACCCTATAAAAATATAGGTAAAATTAGCTCTATGAATTATGTTATTGAAGTTATTTTAAGTTAATTAATTATGAAACAATTTATGAAAACAATTTTTAAATAATAAAAAGATATTTTTATTGATAAAAGTATTGAAGATCTTACCCTAACGATAAGCACGTTGTCATGAAGGAGGTCTTGTGAGATAGTGATCGAAAAGGGACGCTACTGCATTGAATCAGACCTTGGTAAGGGAACTGTATCAAAAGGTCAAAAGGGATAATGAGTGAATAACATTACTAATTTGGGGTGAAATAAATGTGACTTAGAAGTCTCCAAACAATGATACCATACCTGGAGAATAATCGATCCTAAAGTATAAGATGTTTCATTAATAGTTTGTAGGCGAATAACATCAAGTGATTTATTAATGCTCATTGACAATTTAAGTATCTCATTGATACTATCTTTGGGAAGTGCTAAAAATTAAGCTTGATAACGCCTCTTTATGACTAATGTTATTAATGGAAGTTATTAATTAAAATTATAAATACATGGAAATGTCTACTGTAAGAAAGAAAAACGGCTTTAGTAACCATATAAAAACCCAAGAGTAAATAATGAAAAAACAAAAAATAATATACATATGCAGTAAACATTAATAACTGAATGTACTATCTTATTCTATTTAGAATAAGAATTCCATTTTAGGTTTTGGTCACATTGTGAAACTAATATTAAGAAATACATTTGACCTGGACTCCACACTCACCCTTACATATATATATATATAATATATATATATATATATATATATATATTATATATATATAATATATATATATATCCTATATATTATTATATATATATAATATATATATATATAGTTATATATATATATATATATATATAATATATAGGGCAACGTTCTGTAAAAAATCTGATATCTATGAAGCACACCTTTTGATTTATCACTTTGACAGACAAACGGATATAGCAAGTGATCTGGTTGACTCTGATCTCGCTCTTCCAAGTTTTGAGTAAGTCTTATTTTATTTATTGTAATTCTTATTTGTCTTTCTGTCATTGTTTTATTTTATTGCCTGTTGTAATTCTTATTTGTCTTTCTGTCATTGTTTTATTTTATTGCCTGGGCGAACCTAATGACCCATAGGCCACACCGTGATTGGTTGGGCTTGACCGTTAGAGTGATGATATATTGACTATATATCAAGGATTACGGGGGCCCCGAGCACTCGTAGTTTCGCTTCTGGATTACCCATTTTTTAATATAATTTTTTAGCGTAATGGTTTGCATGCTTCTATTGGTTTATTAATTTTCATGATAATTGTTATTTTCACATATACTCGTATATTCAACTGTTAAATGTAACTAATTGATGCTGAGTTTCAGTTAATGCTTTTAATTTTCTAAATTTTACGTTTTGAAGGAGTTTCGCCTCGGATTATTTGAATGAGAGTCATATGAGGAATTTGTGTCATAAAGATGAGTTTGATACGTTTAGTAGAAGAAGCATTAAGAAATTAAATCCATTGAAGAAATCATCTCAGGTATGTGTATTTTAATGTGTTGAAAATTTATTTAATAAAATGGTTTGCTTCGAGTTCACCGACTTACTTGCACTATCCTAATTCAACCTAACATAACCCAAAGCCCAACTTTTTTACGAGGTCTTAAAACGCGGAGTTAGCGTTGCGCTAACGCTAGTTGAATAGGCCAACTACAGTTAATTGTTTGCTTCTATACGACGCCTCAGATGCTTGTATAGTTGAAACAAATGTCCTGCTATTGACCTATTCAGTTGGTGCTAGCGTGGCGCTTCTAACGCCACAGTTTAAGTGGTCGTATATTTTGGGGCCTAAGTTATACCATGTCGATTTTTTTTTTTTTTTTGGTAAATCAGGAGAATATCTATTAAATTCTTGCCTTTGGTTGCCGAATAGTTAATTTCTTCATGTCTTGTTCACATTGATCTGGAACTCTATACTTAAAGGGTAAATTACGATCTTTTATTTCTCATTAGCGTGAATATTTAAAAAAAAAAAAAAAAAAAAAAAAAACTTTGGTTTTAAATTTTCTAGGCAGCATTAATAGGATTAATACTTTTTTTATTATTTTTACACAAGTAATAATCTAGCTCTTAAATACCGTTGAAGGCCTACAACAAGGGAGGAATTGTCAGTAATGTATTTTTTGGCGTAAAATGTTTTTAGTTCTATGGAAATAATATCATCAAACCATTATATCAAGGACTTCGAAGCCAGTAAAATTTTTGACACAATTTCAATTCCGACTCTGGCTCCAGCTCCAGCTCCCGTTCAATTTACACAAATAAAATAAAAAATTCCACTATGTGAAATTCTAACTTGTCTTATTTACACTTACAATACAAATGGAAAATATTTTGTAGTAATGAAATTGTTTTGCTCCGGTTCTGGCTCCACCCAAAATCTTAGCGGTTCTTCGGCTACGTACCCTGATATATATTATATATAAATATATATATATATATATATTATAATATATATATATATATATTATATATATAATATATACTATATATATATTATAATATATATATATATAGTATAATTTAGTGATGGACCGAGATAGAAAGCTGGAATAAATTATTGCATAACCGCCGTTGCAGTTTTTATATGCGGTTCTTAATTTTTCAACAACCGCGGCTTGCGGTTTTTTTTGCGGTTCTTAAATTTTCAACAACTGCGGTTGAGGTTGTGCAATGAAAACAAAATTTAACCATTGCTTTGTTTACTACTACTACTAATAATACTAATAATAATAATAAAAATAATTATTATTATATAATTATACCATGAATAAATTTCTAAATTTCTGGTTATTTATTTGCAATTTAGCCAATGTTTGCGGGAGTTACCATGGTACGGAGCGAGAGCTCGTGCACAATGCACAACACCATTCACTTTCCCCATCCTCTGCCCTGTGGAAACTGGAAAATATCCCGCTAAAGGTGCTTCTTTAGTTATTCGCGTTTGTAATTGAATTTTAGAATCGGCAAGTTAGATTTAATTAAGGAATAACAATTTTCTGCATTTGTTTCTCCTGTTAATCTCATCCTTTTCTCGTATATAGATTAATCCAGCATCGCTGAAAACAATTGTTTCGCTTAGGTAACTATTAGATAGGCATGACAAATATCTTTTAGCTATCATCTTCAACTTCTTCGAATTTATGTTCGGTCTCTCTCCACCACAATAGAGGATCATCTTCGGAATCAATCTTTTTTTCTTATTGATATTTTGCTATTTCATCCAAAACGTTTTTATTAAACTTCTGAGAATGGAGGGATGGGATGTTAAATGAAGCATTCATGGTTTGCAAACAGGAGTTTTTGGCTAGGATGTTGAAGGTTGCTTTATTTCTGCATTTTAGAATTCTTAGGATATATCTTTTCCAATTACTGAAGAAAGTTTCCTCACATTGTTGTTACATTTCTTTCAGAACTTACCTTCAAAACATAGAAGTTATAAAAAATTTCCTTTATATCGAGCATCTAAGATTACGATGAATACAAGAAAATTCTTCACAAATAAATCAAATCTTCGAGTAACTCTGAATTTATTGTTTGTACCGCACTGATTTCAATTCCGCTCTTCAGCAATCTGAAAATCTGAGGGCTGGGATAAAGAGTTTTTAACGAACACAAATAAAGGAATTACTTGTAAATATAAGATGGGGACAGAATTGAAAGCTTAATTTTTCTAGTAATCTCTTAAATATTCTCCAATGGGGGAAAATATTTTTCACATTAAGTATAAAATCACAACTAGGAATATTTGTCTTATCTAATAGAAGTAAATTTCAGGAGTAAAGACAAACAGAATCCTTGTTTTTCATATAATAAAGACAGAAAGAAGGCAAGTTTAGATAGCAATAAAGAGTAATTTTAAAAAAAATAATTCCTTGACAACCGACCAATTGCGGTTTCGTGAAGACCCGATGTGACAACCGACAGTTGCGGTTGTGTAGACTATGTGACAACGCGTTGCGGTTGATGTCAAAATATGTGTGCGGATTGCGGTTACCTTCGAATCCATCACTAATATATATATATAGTAATATAATATAATTATATATAATATATATATAGATAATAATATATAATATATATATATATATAAATATATATATATATATATATATAGGAACGGCCTCGTGGCGCAGGATGTTGAGTCGCCGCCATTATGTTCCGCCAGGACGCTGGTCAAATCCTCCGCGTTTAGCAGTTGAAAGTCTGATCTACCTGGGGCAAAGAATTTAAAACTCGACTCGCGAACCACGTTGGTGGCGCTAGTTTGGGATAGCCGGCCTTAAAAGTTCGACTTTCCTGTGGTCCCCCGTGTTACCCCTTGCATATTGGATAAAGCACGTTAAAAGGTAGTATATATATATATAAATATATATATATTAATATATATAAGTCATATATATATATATATATATCACTATATATATATATATATATATATATATATATATATATATATAT
>JABUQX010002006.1:47500-52500 GCA_015478945.1 Trachelipus rathkii | reverse complement strand
TAAGGTTTGTTTTATAATTTCTCAATGTAAATTTGTTTATAAATTATGTTAATGATATTCCTACATCAGGATAAATTTTATTTGAACTAATTTAACTATTTATAATTAATTAATGCTATATTAATTTTTGGATGTTTTTTTGAATTTATAATTTAAATTAATTATATAATTAAATTAATTATAAATTAAATTAAGCATAATTTTATTTTTAGAGGGAATGTAAATAAAAACGGTCCAAAAAGTTTTAAAAGTAAAGGAGTGTTTGAATTTTTATTTAACTTTTTATTTTTAAAAAAATTATTTCTTCCCACTTTTGTTTTAATGCCAGTATTCATTAATTAAATATTCACCACCGCTTCCTCAGTATGATAGCATATATGTTATGCATGTTAAATATTAGGATATCTCTGCTTATAAGTGTCTCATGATTCTGGTTGTCCTTTTCTCTGTGGTAAGTTTATGCATCCTCAGTTCTTTTCCGCCGAAGTGATTTATAAATAAACCTGAAAAACCAGAGTTGCTTATTGCTGTGGAATGTATTTAAATGACTTTGAAAAAATAATTATATTGTACAAGTACATTCATTTCAATTCGATATCATAGATTAGAACAGTGGTCTCCAAAGTGGGGTACGCGTATCCCAGGGGTTACCCAAAGTGATACCTGGGGGTACGCCAAAGAAGTAGGTTCACGATCACTTGTGAGTGTTTGATCGTTTATCACGTGAGTGCGAGGTTATCTCAATGTTCGCCGTGTATTTTATTATATATATATTATATTATTATGTGCATATTGTTTTATATTATATTATATTATAGGGGTGCAGCTTATAATTATTTTCGTCTAAGGGTTACGCGATCAAAAAAGTTTGGAGACCGCTGGATTAGAAAATAACAAACTTTTGGAAATAGTATAATTTTTTTTAAGCTAGGTGATACAGCAAAACCATGTGTTATGAGTTTTTTTTTTAAAGGTTACCATAATGAGCTGAAAATGGCAAGATTTCATAAATATGAATATATTTCAAATGTATTATAGCTAAATATTAAAAGAGTAATAAATTTATAAATTATTAATCGTCATCATATTGTTTGGCTCTTCATTTTAGGCTTTTCTTGTTGACTTCGGAGGAGTTAAAAACATTCCGGAAGGAGAATTGCTTCCCCTTCCCAAAGGAATGAAAAATAATAAGCGGAAACTCTGTCAGGTGTTGTCAATGGCAGGAATATTCCCACCTTGTGGTTTAAAAATTTGGCCCACTTCCACAGTGGATTTTTTGAAATCTACCTTGAATTCATGTGGGAATGTGCACATGCTTAAACGTGTAAGTATTTTTATATTAATTATTATTATTATTATTATTATTATTATTGTTATTATTATTATTATTATTATTATTATTATTATTATTATTATTATTATTATTATCCCTATTGTTATTGTACAATGTTTTTAATTACTTACTAATATATCTATCGCATCGTCTTACCTTTTGTATTTGCAAAGACGGTTTTTTCTTGTCCTGCCTATAAATCACTTCGGACGAAAAATTCTTTAATTCCTTCAATAAACTATCTAGCCGACGTATCTTTTAAAAGCTTGGAAATAATACAAATCATTTGATAGCATAAACTTAACATTTAAATAGCTCTCCTCCTTTATCCCTAAGGGTTTTAAAAATGGGAATTTTTATTGTTTAGATAATCCTGCTTTTTTTAAGACCCCCCCCCCCCTCCCTGGTTTTCTTGTCCTGCCTTCGAATAGACTTGAAACATTTAAATGCAAGAAACATAGTAGTAAAATAAATTAAAGATTTTGAATGGCAACATACAGCAACATTTTCCCTTCACTTGTCGACAATTGCAGGAGAATTTTTTATCTTAAACTATTAGTTTCGCATAATCTTCGAATTCATTCTTTTTAAATATATTTCATTAAAATATTCATAAAATTTCTTTTAGACTTTACTCAAACACGTCCCATTAGAATGAGATTGTAGTGAGTAAATAAATGGCAGTTAAAAGATATTCAAGATTAGAAAATTGGTGTCACAAAAAACAATTGTTAAGCAATATAAAATTATATATATATATATATATAATAATAATATATATATATGAAATATAAAAATATATATATATAAATTAATATATATATATATATATATATATATTATATAATATATAATATATAAGATATAATATATATATATATATATATATAATATATATATATAATATATATTCCCTTGTTCAATCCTTTTAGGGATGCTGTTATAGGGATATAAATAGTTGGAATTTGAAAGTTGTTCCTGTTGATTTGGGATGGTTTGAAGAGAAGCCTTCTGGACCATTTACAAGTAGTACGAGCGTCTTTCGGAACATCAAAACTGACATACTTGAAAAAGGACTTGCTCTCCCGAAGAATGGTATTGTCGCATTGTTGTTGTTGTAAGCTCTAGGATTGAATTTTTTTTTCTTTCTTTGACGGGCTCACACTTGATGGAATGAGGGGAGGGGCTTTCTTTTCAACTTACGTCATGTTCTTCTACTTAATTATTTTCTTTCCGGTGCTTGTATGCGTAGTTCAACACGCCTCATCAACCACAATATACATTATATAATATATATATATATATATCTATATACTCAACATCTATATATAATAATATATATATATATTACTATATATATATATATATAATATATATATATATATACTATATATATATATATACTATAGGAGTTGCAATTTTGATGAGTGACCTGTGTGGTACAAAGCTATGGTAGGCTTTGTGTGTGTGGTGAGTCCTAGAATTCTAAATGTTAAATTTAAGTTTGAAAAGGTCAGGTATGTGTGGTTGTGACGTTATGGTCCATCTGAGGGTAACACGTTGAACAGAGTACGATTTTTTGGGATAATCTGAATGATGTTCTGGATGGGATGAGTAGAAGCTCTTCAGATTGATAGTGTTGGGACCTGAATGGTTGATATGGTGATCAAAAAAAGGGGCGATGGTATAAACAGCGTGGTTTTGGGGCGGGCGGGAGAAAATCGAGAATCAGGTAAGGAAGGATGATTTAGAATTAACTGTGACAAAGAAGAGGTATGTGTGTAAGATAATACTAATTCTTATAACACACAGAGGTATCCATAAGTATACTAAGAGTTTGGTGTAGGTAGACGATGGGTATCCGAGTGAAAAGTATATTTGAACTTTTTAGTCGTTGGCTAGAAGAAGGCAGAAATGATTGATAGTATGTGTTGGATGTATAAATCAGTGGGGGTTTTGGAATGGGATTAAATCGGATCATTATTTGGTTCCTATGTAAAATTAAGTTTAGTGGGGCTTGGATGGAGAGAAGGTGATACGAAAGGAAGTAGTAAAACATTAAGAGTGAGAAGTTACAGTGAGCAAGAACAACAAGGTAATAATGATAAGTATGTAAGAGCGCTCGCTCGTAAATCGGTTGAATGTGAACAGTCTGATACTGAAAACAAATCTCGGGGGCAAATGAATCGAAGGCAATTTTTTATGTAGGATCTTACTGATAGGAAGTGTGTGGCGATCTGCTAAGGTACGCCACCCAAAACAACCAAATGAAATAAAGAATGCATTAACACAAGCGAAGAACATGGATGAACCACCAAGCATGATACTGAGGGTGATGAATCACAATAAACACGACTCAGGATTAAAACAAAAGAGCTACAACCAAAGAAGCGCTGGTCTGAATGTTAACTAAGCAATATGATGAGTTACTCACAATCTAAGAAAAGAACAATATATGCCCTTTGAATTATGTACAGGAGTGCTAAATCACAGATAATACTTTATAAAGGTGGCTTACGGTAGGAGAACAATTCAACGGAGGTTAACCACCGCAACACGTTCTGGGAAGAGATGTAGAATATGAGGACATAACAGGGAATAGGAAGCTTCTATCTGGAAGGAAAGCGGTCACTTCATGCAAACGATAGGTTAACCTCCATCATAGCAGTAATAGTGTGGAATCCTGCTTCGAATATGGAATAGGAAGATGGATGCTTTATTCGTAACTGATGAAATATGGATGTGAGGCGGAGTGGTGGAAAGAAACTTCGCAAAATCGCACAATATTCAACCAGTAATGATGAAACGTGTTAGGAATGTGTGTGGGGTTTGATGGTACAGAAGGAAATAGGTATTTTGGGGATGAGGTTTATTATAAGGAGGAGGTACATTGTAGAGGTGAGAAAGTTAAGAAGGTAAATCTGCAGGTATAGATGAAATTAAACGACCTTTCAATTGTAACATCGAATGGAGGTTCGAGTTTGGAAGTTGTGTAATAAAGCCTTTATGGAGGGTTATAGTTCCAAGGGATTGGAGAGAGCGGTAATAGTAACCTTGTATAACGGGTAAGGGAGAAAAGGGGAACTGTACGAAATATAGGGGAATAAGTTTATGGAGTGTTGTAGGGAAGGTATATGCTGGCATTTTTGTCGTAAGAGTGCGTCGAGTGAACTGAAGGACTGATTGGTGAAGAAACAAGGGTGCGTTAGGAGTGGTAGAGGATGTGTGATCAAATCTTTACATTAAAACAATTGATACTGAAGAAAATGAGGGAGAAAAGAAATAAATTATATTCCTACGCGCTTATCTGAATCTTCCCATAGGCGTATGATAGGTTAATAGGGAAGCTTTTTTGCAGGATGATATATGATATATGGTGTTGGTGGTAGGCTTCTTGGAATGGAATCAAAGTTATGTATGACGGATAGTGAAGCGTGTGTAGAATAAATGGTGTCCAATGGGATTGGGTTTAGGATTAATAGCGAAGTGAGACAGGGTTGTGTTCTATGTCTTCCTTGGTTATTCAATTTGTATATGGATGCGGTTATTATGAAAAATTCGAGGTGGGGATGGCAGGAAATGGTGTTAGAATGATCGGAGAATGGAAGAGAGGGAGGGTGCCCTACTATTATATGCGGATGATTTGGTTCTGTGTGGCGAATCTGAA